>LNAC01002285.1:3234-19124 GCA_002007465.1 Ailurus styani | reverse complement strand
GGAGGACGGGACTGAAAATGGCGGCTCCCAGTCTCCGACCCGGAGGAGTCGAGAGCCTGGGCCCTCAGTCCTCAGCGTGCCTCAGAGAAAAGCAGTCCCTCCCATCTCCTGGTCTCCAGCCGCGCTCTGAGCTCACCTGGCCTGTGACCGAGTGTCTCTATCTCTGACGCGGCCCCATTTAGAATCTCCGAACCTGGCAGATTCCTGCAGCCACTCCCGCACCACTNGGAAGGTGAGTCTCTCCGGGTCTGCTGCCTGTGGGGTCCCCGCTCACAGATCAGTGGCCTGGTTGTGCTTCAGATCTCAGCCCAAGGTAACCCCGAACTGAGAGACACCTCAGCTCAGCTCTGTCTCTCCCGTCGGCTTCTCTGTGAGACCTGGGAGCTCAGTCGTGCTCAGACACCCCTGGTCTTTTTGTGTCCCCGTGGGTCCTGAGACCACACTGTCCCTGCAGGGGTTTCACCCCCCGCTTGGTCTCTCGGGCGATGTCCCTCCGTGGAGCCAACTTCTAACAGTTCCGAGTTCTGTGCTCCACTGCTCGCTCCCTTGCTGACAGCCGGCCCCTCCCCCCGGGGTCTATCTTCCCGTTGCCTCAGATTCACTTCTCTGCACGTCCTACCTTCCAGAAGGCGGTCAATTTTCTATTCCTAGAATTGCTGCTCTTCTTCTCTTCGATCTCCAGTAGAATTTGTAGGTGTTCAGAATGGTTTGATAATGGTCTGGGTGAATTCCTGGGACCTGATGATAATTGGTCTCCTACTCCTCCGCCATCTTGCCGCTCCCCTAAATTGATGATAGAGTGTTATCTATTACTATTTTGGGGGATACCTTTCAAAAGAAAGAAGTGGAGTTAAAAATAGCTAAATTTCTAATATTATTTCTAACTTGAAGTTTGAAACTCAGCTGCTTTTTAAACTATTTATATCATGACATGTACTACAGACCTACTTAATTTTTGTCTTCACTATCATCAACATTCCTGCCATTCTCTTTTTTTTCAGATGAATTATGGATCAGACTGTCATTTTCCACAAAATGTATTCTAAACTTCATTATGGTTATATTTAATTCATACATTATTTGTAGAGTTTTTAACTTTATAATAGTAAATCTTCCAATGCAGGAATATTCCATGACTTTCTATTTACTCAGGAAAACTTCATGGATTGTTTTTCATTTGGGTAACTCAAGTTTTTTTTAAAGATTTTCATTTATTTATTTGACATAGAGAGAGAGATCAGATCACAAGTAGGCAGAGAGGCAGGCTGAGAGAGGAGGAAGCAGCGCCCCACTGAGCAGGGAGCCCTATGCGGGGCTCGATCCCAGGACGCTGAGATCATGACCTGAGGTGAAGGCAGAGGCTTTAACCCACTGAGCCACCCAGGCACCCCTGGGTTACTCAAATTTAGTCATAGATTTAGTCTCACATTTTTATGGTTTTGTACTGTTAAGAGTAGGAGATATGTCTACAGTATTTTCAAATTGACCATTGCTAGTGCATAGGTAATCTATATGCTTTTTTATGATAATCTCATATTTCTTAGTTTTCTGGACTATCTTATCAATTCTAAAATATTTTGTAATCATTCTACTAGAATTTTTAAGTAGATGATCACAATTGCAAAAAGCAATATTTTTTATCTCTTTCTAGTATAGAACATTTATTTATTTTTCATTACTTAGTGAAATAGTAAATGACATTGGAATATTAGTGTGATATGCGATTCTCATATATTTCCTTTTGCTTTATTAAAAAATTCACACATTTCTCACTTAGGTATAATATTTAATGGAAATTTATGAAAGTTATAAAATTTTAGAAATTTAGAAATATTTTTTATTTTTAAATAAGAAACAGTGAAATTTACAAAATGTAATTCTTGCATCTACTAAGACAACCATATTCTTTTTCCTTCATTCAATTGATGTGGACCAAAAGGTGGCTGTATTTGGTGATCTAATATTTTATTTAAGAACATTAAATTAGATCCTATGTGAGTTTGGTACAAAAAGTATTTCTTTTTAGTCTATTGATGTTTTATAACTGAGGACGTGATGGCTTCAGAGAATGAGTTTGGAATCTGCATAACTCTAGGGACAGTGACATCCATTATTTTGTCTTTTCATAATTCTTTCTCATTCACCTTCTTAAATAAATCCTATATTCCTAAACATTATATAGTTGTCTTCTTGAATTTTGATTCATTATATTATTTGGAAATTTATATACATTATTTAAGGAATGAGTTCAATTTAAATATTTTTATTTTCTTTCAGCTTTAATGAAGTATGATTGACAAATCAAAATTGTATGTATTTAGACTATACATTATAGCTTTTTTAAGGTAAACAAAATTGTGTTTTATTTATTTATTTTTAAAGATTTTATTTATTTATTTGACAGAGAGTTTACAAGTAGGCAGAGAGGCAAGCAGAGAGAGGAGGAAGCAGGCTCCCTGAGGAGCGGAGAGCCCGATGCGGGCCTTGGTCCCAGGACCCTGAGATCATGACCTGAGCCGAAGGCAGAGGCTTTAACCCACTGAGCCACCCAGGCGCCCCAAAATTGTGTTTTAATACATATATACACTGTAAGATGATTATCACCATCAAGTTAATTAATACATTCATCATCTCACATACTTATCTTTTTTGTGTGTGGCAAAAGACTTAAGATTTTTCTCAACAAATTTCAAGTATATAATACAATGTTATCAACTACACACACCATGATGTACATTATACTCCTGGAATTTATTCATTTTATAAATGAAATTTTGTATCCTTTGACCAACATCTCCCCATTTCCCCTACCACCCAGCACCTGACAAACCCCACTTGAGTCTTGGTTTTAGGTGTTTGATTTTGTTGATTCCACCTATGAGTATTCCACGATACAGTATTGTCTTTCTGTGTCTGGATTATTTCACTTAGCATAGTGTTCTCCAGGTTCATCCATGTTTTCACAATTGGCAGGATTTTTTAATTTTTATGACTAAATTATATTCAATTATATATATTATAAATACATATATATTGTAATAGATATATAAATTATATGCAATATGTAACAAATACATAGTGTAGTAGAGATGTAATAATAATATATAATGCATAGATATATAGGTATATATTGCAATATATATTACATTTATGTATCTAAATTTTCTTTGTCCATTTATCTATCAACAACAGGCATTTAGGTTGTTTCCATATCTTATCTATTGTTATTCATAATAGCATTATTATTAATAGTGTTAATAACATTATTCATGCTGCAACAGATATGGGAATGTATATACCTTTTTGATATCCTGATTTAATTTCCTTTGGACATATGCCCAGAAGTGGGATTGCTAGGTCATATGGTATTTCTATTTTTAATTTTTTGAGGAATATCCATACTATTTCCCGTAATGGCATTACCAATGTACATCTTCACAAACTGTACAAGGGTTCCATTTTCTCTACACATTTGCCAAAACTTATCTCGTGTTTTTGATAATAAACATTCTAACAAGTTTAAGGTAATTTCTCATTGTGATTTTGATTCCCTGATGGTTACTAATGTTGAACACCTTTTCATATGCCTGGTGACCATATGTAGGTCTTCTTTGTAGACATGGCTATTCAGACAATTTGCCCATTTTTAAACTGTGGTATTTGTTATTTTGCTATTGAGTTGTAGGTGTTCCTAATATATTTTGGATATTATCCTTTTATCAGATATACAGGTTGCAAATATATTTTTTTTCCATTCGAAGGATGGCCTTTTCATTTTGTTGATTGTTGTCTTTACTGTAGAAAACCTTTTCAGTTTTATGTAGTTCCATGGTTGATTTTTTTTTCTTTTGCTGCCTGGGCTTTTGGTGTCATATCCAAAAATTCATTGTCAAGACCCACGTCAAGTAGTTTTCTCTCTATGTCTCTTTTAGGAGTTTTATGGTTTTGGGTATTACACTTAAGTCTTTAATCCATTTTGAGTTAATTTTTGTTAAGGATCCAGTTTCATTCTTTCGCATGTTGTTATCCATTTTTTCCAATAATATTGAAGAGACTACCCTTTCCCCATTAAGCATTTTTGTCAACCTTGACAGACATTAATTGACTGCATATGTGTGGAATTATTCCTGGGCTCTCAATTCTGTTCCACTAGTTTATGTGTCTGTTCTTATGCCATTACCATACTGTTTTGGTAGCTCTGTAATATAGTTTGAAGTGAAGAAGTGTGATGTTTCCAAATTTGTTCTTTCTCAAGATTGCTTCAGCTATTGAGGTCTTTTATGGTAGCACATGAATTTTAGGATGCTTTTTCCTGCTTCTGTAAAAAGTTCTATAAGAATAACATTGAATTTGTAGATTGCTTTGGGTAGCATGGGGAATTTAACAAAATTATTTTTTTCAATCCATAAACATGGGATATCTTTCCATTTGTGTCTTATTTCATTTCTTTCATAAATGTCTTGTAGTCTTTCAGTGTATAGATTATTAAACTCTATTGTTAAATTTATTCCTGAGTATCTTATTCTTCTTAATGTTATTAAAAATAGAATTGTTTTCTGAATTTTATTTTTGGTTAGTTCATTGATAGTATATAGAAATAGAAATGATTTGTATATATTAAGTTTGTGTCCTGCAGCTTTGCTGAATTTATTTGTTAGTCCTAACATTTTTTTTTATTTTCAAGATTTTGCATATTTAAGATTATGTAAACTGGAAAGACAATTTAACTAATCCTTTTCTCATTTGGACTCTTTTATTTTTTTTTCCTAATTGTTGTGTGCAGGACATCCAATACTATGTTGAACGGAAGTGGTGAGAGTGGGCACCATTATCTTGTTCCCGGTTTTAGGATTAAAGCTTTCAACTTTTTACTAATAAGTATGATGTTAGCTGTGGGCTTGTCCTATGTAGCCTTTATTATATTGATGTATATTATTTCTATAACTATTTTATTAGAATTTTTATCATGAAAGATGTTCCCTTTATCCCTCTATTGAGATGATCATTTTTTTATCTTTTATTCTAGTAATGTGGCATATCACATTTATTGATTTACATGCATTGAACCATTCTTCCATCCCAGAGATAAATTACACTTGATCATGTTGTATGATCCTTTTATTTTATTTTCATATTTTTGTATGATCCTTTCAATGTGCCCTTGAATTTGTATATTTTGTTGAAATTTTTTGCATCAATATTCATCAGGGATATTGGTATATAGTTTTCTTTTCCTGTAGTGCCCTTATATGACTTCAGTATCAAGGTAATGCTGCCCTTGTGAAATGAATATTTCTTCAAATTTTCAGAAGAATTTAAGAAGGATTGACATCAATTGTTCTTTAAGTATGGTAAAATTTACCTGTGAAGTCCTTGGTTTTTCTTTCTTAGGAAGATTTTGATTACTGATTAAATCTCCTTACTTATTATTAGTCTGTTCAGATTTCCTATTTCTTCATGTGTCAGTCCAGGTAGATAGCATGTTTCTAGGAATTTATGTTGTCTAATTTGGTGGCATGAAAGTTTTCATAACAGTCTCTCATGATACTCTGTATTTCTGTTGTAACATCTCTTCTATTTATATTTCATTAGTTGATTCCTCTTTTTTTCTTTGTACATGTATCAAGAGGTTTGTCAATTTTGTTTATTTTTTAATAAGCCAACCCAGTGTCTTTGATATTTTCTACTGTTTCTTTTTTATAAGATTTAAATGCAATTAACCAACTTATACTGTTTTCTTATTATTTATTTCTGCTTTACATGTTGTTTTCCTTATGCTAACTTCGGATTTATTTTGTTCTTCTAGTTCCTTAAGGTGTTCAGAAATGCGTTGTTCAATTTCTACATGATTCTAGATTTTCAAGCTTTATTTCTGTTATTGAATTTTAGTTTCATACCGTTGTGGTTAGAAAAGATGTTGGCATGATTTAAATCTTTTTAAATTTGCTAAGCCTTGTTTCGTGAGCTAGCACATTATCTGTGCCAGAGAATGTTCCATGAGAACTTAAGAAGTATGTGTATTCTTCTGCTGTTGGAAGGAATGATCGTTGTGTTTATTAGGTTTATATGATCTAAAGTGTGGTTGAAGTCCAATGTTTCCTTATTGATTTAATGTCTGGATGATCTATCCATTATTGAAAATGAGGTGATAAATTTTTTACCATTATTGTATTTTTCTATTTCTCCCTTCATTTCTGTTAGTATTTAATATATTTACCATTGCTGATATTGAATGCACATATATTTACAACTGTTTTATGCTCTTGATGTATTTGTTCATTTATCATAGTATAATGGTCTTATATCTTCTTATAGTTTTGACTTGAGGTATATTTTGTCTGATATAAATATAGCTACCTTTGTTGTCTTTTAGTTTTCATTTACATAGGTTATCTTTTTCTATCCCTTCACTTTGAGTTTATATATATATATATATATGTATATATATATACATATATATATTCTTAAAGTTTAAGTTAGTCTTTTATAGACAACATATAGTTGGGTCTTGTTGTTTTCTTTTCTTTAATGTGTGCAACTTTATCGAGCTGGTCTCAAGTCAGTAAATCAGTGTACAGATAAGCCCTGGTCACTTCCATGCCTCAACTGTACTCCCAGGGAGACCAAAAACCTTCATACCTCTCAAGTTGTGGGGGGTTGGTAGAGAGGGGCCATGATGGAAAACCGTTCAAAATAAAACAAAAAGAACAAATATTAAAATGAACATTTTTTATTGGACCACATAATTTACACAAAAGCAATGCTATCATCCTCTCCTATGTGAACTCCACAAGTACTGGCCTTTCTATCTCAGGGAGAAATGGAGTGGCTTTTGGGAAGGCAAGGGACTTCCTATAACAATGAATCTCATGATATTTAGAGTGACTATTTTAGAAAAAGAACAATGTCCAAAGTCTTTGGCCACACTATAGGATTTTGGGGATGCTCTCCCCAACCAACTGTTGTCACCTTCACTGTTCTAGTCTTTAAATCCTGAGTCAATCACCAAAACAAACAAACAACCCACAAAAAGAAATACAAAAAAAAAATCAAAGACCAAAGCAAATAAAGCCATGTCAATCTCATCTTGTTCTCTGCACTAGTTAGGTTTTGTCAGGAAAAAGTGTAACTAAAGTAACAGTCTGCCTAAAAGCATTTGCACTTGATGACAAAGAGGCCTTGCTTGTGGTAATCCTGCTCGCTGATCCACATGTGCTGGAAGGTGGATAGTGAGGCCAGAATGAACCTGCAGATCCACACAGAGTACTCGTATTCAGGGAGATGTGATGATCTTGATCTTCATTGTGCTGGGTGCCAGGGCAGTGATCTTCTGCATCCTGTCAGTGACGCTAGGGTATATGGTGTTCCCACCAGACAGCACCTTGTGTCCTTATGGATGTTTACATGACACTTGATGATGGAGTTGAAGGTAGTTTCATGGATACCCCAAGATTCCATGGGTTGGAAGAGTGTCTAGGGGCAATAGAACTGCACATTGCCAATGGTGATGACCTGTCCATCTGGCACCTCCTAACTCTTCTCCAGGGAGGAGCTGGAAGCCACAGTGGCCAACTCCTGTTCAAAGTCCAGGGCAATGTAGCACAGGTTCTTCTTGATGTCACACATGATTTCCTGCTAGGCAGTGGTGGTGAAGCTGTCGCTATGCTCCATGAGGATCTCCATGAGGTATTCCATCAGGCCCCAGTCAGCCAGTTCCAGATGCAGGATGGCATGAAGAAGGGTGTACTCCTTGTAGATAAGGACCGTGTGGGTGACCTAGTCACCAAAGTCCATCATGAAGCCAGTGGTATAGTGAAAGGAGTATGGGGACAGCATGGTCTGGATGGTGACCTACATGACTGGAGTGTTGAAGGTCTCAAACATGATCTGGGTCATCTTCCAACGGTTGGCCTTGGGGTTCAGGATGGCCTTGGTTAGTAGCATTGGGTGTTGCTTGGGGGCCACATGAAATTCAATGTAGGTGTAGTGCCAGATCTTCTCCATGTCATCCTGGTTGGTGATAATACCATAGGTACTTCAGGGTCAGGATGTCCCTCTTACTCATCATGCATGTAGGAGTCCTCTAGCCCATGCCCACCATCACGCCATGATGCTGTGGATGCCCGAGAATGGAGGTAAAGAGAGCCTTGAGGTTTTCATAGGCTGTGAAGACAGCCTTGCACATGTTTATTCAATCATTCCAGACATTCAATGCATTTTGATTGGAGAATTTAAACCATTTAAATTTAAAGTAAATATTGATATTTAAGAACTTAGTAGCACTGTATTATCAATTATTATATATAATTATATATAATTAAATTTGTATTTATTTATAAATGTATTTACATATTAAAATATATTACATATATACATATGTACATTTGGTAGTTGTCTCATGTTTGTCTACCCATCTTATTCAGTTGTACCTTAATTTTAAGTGACTTAAAATATTTTGAATAATCCATTCTGTTGTTTCTAATGGTGTATTGCCTCTACTTTTCAGTATTTTTATTGATTTCTCTAAGGGTCAACATGTGTATCCTTTTTAGAATTAATATTATACTCTTTCACATAAAATATAAGATTCTTATAGGAATATAGGTCCATTTACTCCCATTATTTGCTTTGTTGTTTTTCATATCTAGTTCCATGAGTATTTTAAAACAAATATAAAAAAACTTTGAAAAGTCTGTTGTTTTTACAGAAATTAAGAGAGAAAAATAATTTTTTATATTTAACCATATGTTAACCATTTCTGATGTTTTGATTCTGTCCTGGAGATTTGAGATTCCATCTAATATGGTTGTCCACTATCATAAAAAATTTCCTCCAATAATTATTTATTAAGGGTATTCTTGAAATTCACTCATCTTTTGTTTGTCTAAAAAATCTTCATTTTTCTTTCATCTATTAGAAATTTTTTCACTATATAAAGAATTTTATCATTTTTGAATCATATGTCTTAATTTAAAGTTTTTCTTCAACACGTCCTGACTTTTTTGATTAGAGAATATAGTATTAGAAATCAAGATCTGGAAGCTAGGTGTGCACTTTGCTATTGGGTGGCATTACTTCTAGCCCTCTCAGCTACAAAGCATGGAAATATGTGCACGTATACTAATCCATGTACATATATATCTATAAATATTTTTATAAGAAATCATTTGTACCTATATTAAGCTAAATATGAGTTTATGTTGATGTTTTAAGCTCTAATTTATGAACACATGAATCATGTCTAATTTATGAACACATGAGTCAAGCCTCCTGCCCTTTCTTACTTATAACCCCCCACTCCAACAGTGAGAAACCTGGCTCCCTCCTTGCACTACATGTTTATTTAATTGTTCAATTTCAGCATATGTTTATAGTGGTATCAGAAGTGTTTGCCTCTACCCCTAAGGGAAATAACTTAATTCACTATAGTCCAGTGCATATATACAGGGTCTTTTGCCTTTCATCTCCACTCATTTCCAAAACTATTTAGGTTAACAAATTTATCCCTCACCTTTTATAGTGATTCTGTTTCATGCATTTTGTATACATTTTTTTAAACGGTGAGATGGTTTTGTTACATTCTGTAATCCATCCTGAGTTCCCTTAATCTCCTAAATGATTTTTTTAGATTTATATTCATTTAAGGTCACTCATTGTACTATGACATTTCATGGGTTTTCATCAATGAACAGTGTCATGTATCTACCCTTTTAATATCAGACAGATTAGTTTCACTGCCCTGAAAATTTCTGTTTGTTTTAACTAGTCAACCTTCCCCTTTTCTCCCAAAGCCCTGACAATCATCAATCTTTTTACTGTTGTTACTTTTTGTTTTTCTTTTTCTGGAATGTTATATAAATACAGTATACAACCCATACAGACCGGCTTCTTTCACTTAACAATATGCATTTAAGATTTATCTATGGCTTTTCATGACCTGATAACATTTATTTTTATCATGGTATAATATTTTATTTTATAAATACACCAATTTTTTTCATTCACTATTATACAGTAATTTGGTTACTTCAAGATTTTGGCAATTATGACTAAAGCTCCTGTAAACATTTTCAGCCTGCAGTTTTCTGTGTGGATGTTTTCCAGTCATTTGTATAAATCCCTAGGAGCATGATTCCTGGTTCATAAATTCATATGTTTACGACATGTTTATTTATTGAAAGAGCTATGTTTATCTATGTTTATCTGTGTAAGAAACTGCCAGCTGTATTCCAAAGTGGCTGTACTATTTTGCACTTTTATCAGCAGTGAATGAGAGTTCCTGTTGGTCTGTATCCTCATTAACCATTGACATTGCTAGTTATTTACACTTTTCTGATTGATGTGTAGAGATAACTCCTTGTTTTATAGATACTCCTGAAACTAGTAGGATAGAGGTGTTGAGTAGTGGCACTTCTAGTGGGTTTAGAGGTGTAATACCTGTGGGTGGTCATCATCCTCCTAATTTGGGGGTGGGGGTTAAGCTTGAGTGGTAGAAGGCTCAGAAGAATCTTGCAAATAAAAATACTTATGATAAAATGAATAGGATTATTCTGTACCATAGGCCTTTTTGCACGGTAGGGGTATGGCGGCCTTGGAATGTGCTCTCTCGAACAACATCACGTCGACATTGATATATGGCTAGTGTGTTGGTTGTTAAGCCTAGTATTAATAGAGATATAGAGTTGAAATGGAATCATATTACTAGCCCTGATGTCATAAGAAGGGTGGAGAGGGCTCCTGTAAGTGGTCATGGGCTCGGGTTAACTATGTGATATGCATGGGTTTGGTGAGTCAAATAGAAAGAATAGTCCTTCTAACTAATGTCACCAGAACAATTAGAAGTTCATAAGCAGAAACAAAAATAAATCTGATAAAGACCTTACATATTTCAAGATAATTAATTCAAAAGGTATCATTGACCTAAATTTAAAACATTAAACTATAAAAAAAGGTAGAAGAAAATATAGGAAAAATATTGGTTGACCTTGGGTTTAGTAATGAATTTTTAGTGCAACTAATTATTAATATAAAATATAATATTATATAATTAATCATATAATTAATAATTATATTATTATTATTATTATTCCTCATGGAATAAGGAAAGGCTGTCTTCTCTCACCATTCCTACTAAATATTGTACTTTTATCATTGTACTTTATCAGATAAGTGTTTTGCAATTATGTTCCCTCAGTTTGTGGCTTGTCTTTTCACTCTTAATTTTGTCTTCAAAAGAACAGATAATTTTTTAGTTTTAATAAAATCCAAATTATTTTGTTTTCTTTTACTAATCTTGTTTTTGATGTTATAATTTTGGTTTTATAATAATTATATAATTATAATACTCATAATTATTATGTTAATATATAATATTTGTAAAATATATTAATATAACGTTATGTTGATTATATTATAATTATATTATTCTTATTATTGTTATAATAATAATTATAATTTGGTATTATAATTTTTGGTATTATAATTTTCTATTATTTCCATGTAACAACATGTTTAGTTTTGTAATAATTTGTCAAATTCTCTTTCACATTACTCTAATTACAAATGATGCTGATCATAATATGATTATGATTATTTTCCATCTGAATAATTCTTTCATGAAGTGATTGTTTATACATTTGTCCATTGTGGGTTGTTTTGTTATTTTTGAGTTGCATATATTGGAAAGGCCTTTATGAGATAAGTGTTTTGCAAATATACTCCCTCAGTTTGTGGCTTGTCTTTTCACTCTTAATTTTGTCTTCAAAAGAACAGATAATTTTTTTAGTTTTAATAAAGTCTAAATTATTTTGTTTTCTTTTACTAATCTTGTTTTTGGTGTTGCACTAAAAACTCATTACTAAATCCAAGGTAAAACAATATTTTTCCTATATTTCCTTCTACCTTTTTTATAGTTTCATATAATAAATTTAGGTCTATGATACCTTTTGAATTAATTATCTTGAAATATATAAGGTCTTTATCAGATTTATTTTTGTTTCTGCTTATGAACTTCTAATTGTTCTGGTGACATTAGTTAGAAGGACTATTCTTTCTCATTGAATTAGCTTTGCTCCATTGTCAAAGATCAATTGATTATATTTGTGTGCATTCGTTTCTGGAGTTTCTATTTTGTTCCATTAATCTATGTAGTAATTATTTTACTAATACCAAATTATCTTCATTACTGTAAGTTTATATGGAGCCTTGAAATCAGATAGTGAGATTCCCCCAACTTTGTTTTCTTTTTGGTATTTTGTTGGCTATTCTAGGGGTGTTTCCTTTCCATATAATCTTTAGAATTAGTTTGTTACAATCTACAAAATTGCCTTGTGGCTTCGATTGGAGTTGTGTCCAATCTAATGATAAAATTGGGAACATGGGACATATTAATAATATAGCATCTTCCAGTTCATAAACACACAAAAAACTCTTAATTCATTTAGATCTTTAATTTTTATCAGATATTTTATTTTATACACTTAGATATTGTACATATTAATTAGCTTTATACCTAAGTATTTTATTTTGGGGATGCTATTAAAATGGTATTGCTTCTTTTTTAGATTTCAGATTCAAATTGTTCATTCCTTATTTGTGGGAAGGTAACTGATTTTGTATTTTAAACTTTATACTTCAAATTTGATATACTTGCTTATAAGTTACAGTATTTTTTATTTGTTAATTCTAAGAAATTTTCTAAATAAGTAATTTTTTTCATCTGCAAACAAAGGCAGCGACACAAAATAGTCTTTTATTCTATCTTCCCAATCTGTGTAATTTTATTTCCTTTTATTGTTCTATTATACTAGGTACTTCCAGTACAATTTTTAGTAGGAGTGGTGAGAGAGGACAGCCTTTCTTTATTCCCACTCTGAGAGAAAAGCATCCATTTTCTCATAATTAGTTAGCATTTTAAGGGTTTTTTTTTTTGTAGATATTTATCAAGTTTTGTATGTTCTTTTCTATTTCTAGTTCGGTAAATATATTTTTAGATCAATGGATGTTAGATTTTGCCATTTACTTTTTCTACATCAGTTAATATAGCCACATGATTTTTCTTCTTTAATCTATGGAAGTGGTGGATTAATTCAATGTACAAATGTACAATGTACAAATGTACAAAGGTTGAACCAGCTTTGCAAACCTGGAATAAATAACAACTGCTTGTGCTCTATAATTCTTTTCATACAGATTGGATATTATTTGTTACTATTTTCTTGATGATTTTTGCATTTATGTTTGTGAGAGGATTGAACTATAGTTTTCTTTTTTTGAAATGTGTTTATCTGGTCTTAACATTAGCATGATGGTGGACTCCAGAATGAATTAGGAAATGTTCCTCCTACTTCTATTTTCTTAAAAAGATTGTGGCAAACTACAATAATTTCTTCCTTGAGTACTTGGTGTAATTCACTACTAAGACTAGCTTCTCCTGGTGCTTAATTTTTAGAAATTTATTATTCATTCATATACTTTAATATATGCTTTTATATATAATATATACTTATATATTCTATATGTAATATATAATTTTATAATTTAATATAGTCCAATTCAGATTATTTGTTTCTCCTTCTATGAGGTTTGTAGTGTTTGTCTTCTAAGGAATTGGTCCATTTTATTTAAGTTATTAAATGTGTGGGCATAGAGTTGTTCATAGTATTATTTTATTATCATTTTATAGTTCACAGTAATAACAGTGATGAGCTATCTTTCATTTATTTTATTGATAACTTGTGTTTTGTTTGTTTGTGTTCCTGGTTAGAAGTTTATCAAAATTATTGATCATTTCAAAGAACCAGCTTTTGGTTTCATTAATTTTCTCTATTATTTTCCTGGTATCAATATCATTGATTTATGTTGTGGCTTTTACTATTTCTTTTCTAATAATCACTTTAGGATTAAATTGCCGTTTTTTTCCTCCTTTCTTAAAATGGAGGCCTAGATTATTGATTTCAGATCTTCTTTTCTTATATAAAAATTTAATGCTCTATACTTTCCTATAAGTGATACTTTTGCTGTGTTCTCCCCAAATTTTGAAAACATTTTCATTTTAAATTAAAACAAAATATTTTTAAGTTTCTTTTGAGACTTGTCCTTCTTATTTAGACTTAGTCTTATTGAGACTGTATTTAGGAGTGTGCTTTTAAATTTCTAACTCTTCTGGAATTTTCTATCATCTTGTTAAATTCTTGTTTAATGTCATTGTGTGCTGATTACATACTTTGCATGATTTCTATCCTTTAAGTTTGTTAAATTATTTTATGACACATTGGTTTTAACTTTGGGAATGTTTCACGTGGCTTGTGAATATGTATGTTCCTTTTTTTTTTTTTGAGCGTATTCTCTAAATGTCAATGAGATTGAATTGATACAGTGTTGTTTAGGTCAATTATTTACTTACTAATTTTTGTCTGCTTGATGATCTATCAATTATTGAAAGAGAGGTGCTGATGTCTCTAATTATAAAAGTGTATTTGTCTATTTCCCCCTTGTAGTTTAATCAGTTTTTGCCTCTAATATTTTGTCAGTCTGTTTTTAGGCACATAAATTAGATCGTTATGCCTTCTTGGAGAATTGACCATTTTCTCATTATGTGATGTTCTTCCTTATCCCTGATAATTTTCTTTGCTCTGAATTCTGCTTTGTCTGAAATTAACATAGATACCCCAGCTTTCTGGAGTATATCTCTCATTCTCATAGTATTTAACTAAATGAATTTTGTATTTGTATAGTGAGGGATATAAATTCATGCTTTTTAATATGTATAGCCAGTTATTATCCTACAAGTTTTTGAAGATAATATTGTTCTCCTATTTAACGGTCTTGATACCATTATTGAAAATCAACTATCCATAGACATATTATTTCTTTTAGACTTCCTATTATATTCCATTGTTCTATACATCTATCTTTATGTCAGTACCACACTGTTTTGATTACTATAGCTTTGTAGAAGGCTATGAAATGTGAGTCCTTCAACTTTCATGAATATATAGTTTCATAGAATAAATTAGCAAGTGCTTCCTAATCATCTGTTTTTGGAAGAGTTTGAGTAGGATTGGTATTAATTCTTCTTTGATATAATTAATTGATATAATTCACAAATGAATCATCTATTTTTTTATGAACCATCTATTTAATGAGATTTTCATTATTTGGATTTTTTTTAATTAAAAACTTTATTTTTAGAGCAATTTTAGATTCACAGCAAAATTAAGTGGAAAATACAGAGTACTTATATTTCCTTGTCTCCCACTTTTACCCTCAACATCTTCTACTACTGACATTCTGCACCGCAGTAGCAGATTTGTCATAATCAATAAACCTACATTGAAACAATTTGAAAGTCCATAGTTTACATACAGATTCACTCTTGGTTTTTTACATTGTATGGGTTTTGACAAACTTTTAATGACATGTATCAACCATCATAGTAGCATACAAAATAGTTTCAGTATCCTAAATATCTTCCGTGCTCTTCCTATTCATTCCTCCCTCCCCAGTAATTTCTGGCAACCACTAATCTTACTATCTGCATAGGTTTGCTTTTTCAGATTGCCATGTAGATGCAATCATAGAATATGGAACATTTTAAGATTGGCTTCTTATACTTAGTAATATGTATTTGTTTCCCCTATGTCTTTTTTTTTTAAATTTTATTTTTATTCTTTGCCCAAGGGGTACAGGTCTGGGAATCATCAGGCTTACATCTTTCACAGCATTCACCAAAGCACAAACCCTCCCCAATGTCCATAACCCATCCACCCTATCCCTACCCTCCCACGCCCCAGTAACCCTCAGTTTGTTTTGTGAGATTAGGAGTCTCTTATGGTTTGTGTCCTTCCCCATCCCATCTTGTTTCATTATTTTTCCCTCCCTACCCCCCA
>LNAC01002284.1:0-22401 GCA_002007465.1 Ailurus styani | reverse complement strand
GATATGGGAGGTATCTATTTATCATCATTGCTGAGTATATAAAGCCTAAATACCATTGCCGTACTACATTACTTTGAATGTTTACAACCTCCAGGCAAGTCAGAACCAAACGACTATGGCATCAGACTAGTCAATGGAGGAAGACCTGCGATAGCTGACGATGTTCCGTGGCACACCTCCAAGACGCTTCTTGACATCGGCAGTTGCCATTACCTTGAAGTTGGCGTGGCCCACTGTGGCAGAAATCCTTATCCAGTAACGGATGGCACTGTGCTTTGACATGCCTTCCGTGGGCCAGGCCTTGCCGGCCTCGACTCCCTCCTTGGCCAGATGGAACTCCTGGACATATGCTTCGGACATATACTTCAGTATGTTCATCACAGTGAGGCTGATGCCTAATGTCATCGGTGATATTACTTCTCCGTGTCCCTCCGCATTTTTATATATAGGCACAGGACCGAGTCCGAACAAGAAGGATCCCAGACCATAATACACGACCGTGAGACACCCCACAATAAAAGGCTTGCCCAGCACAGCTTGGGCCGTAACGGACTCTGGATAGTGCATGCCCTGGAAGAACAAGACACCTATCCCCAGGTATGGTATTAAAATGAGCCATGCCAGATGCCACCAGGCATATGGATATGTGTACCAATCGGTTTGTACCCGTGCATATTCGTCCATGAGCCAGACAACAATCCCAGACACTGCATCAGAAACGACACAGATACGTTGTATGGGATAGTGGTACTGGAATTCCACCACCTCGAAAGGGGCTATGACGGGATAAGCCGCCCATAGAGTTGACAAGCTTATGGCAGTGCCAAGAACCATTGGTAAGGTCTTCAAATATCCCATAGCTGAATTACTGACAGCAATGTCGGCACTGCCAGTGTATCCAGAAGTCCCCAAAATCTTGTCCGTAATAAGATACCAGAACCAGGCGATTATTGATACAATGGAAAGGAACAACATAGATACAAGTTTCAACACAATCAGCCAGTAGGCAACATCCAGGCCGAAATTATTAAGAATTTTAATCACAACCCAGTGGAAGCCCACTAACACAAGGCCAGTTGTTGATATCCCTAGGTCGTATTGTGAGATACAATCCGCAGCTATTGAGGTTACGCAGCTGATATCAATTCCAGCAGCAAAATTTGCCAGCACCAACAGCCAGTAGTATCGAGTGATATTATCCACGTCGTCATCCAGAGCATAGGTCCTTAGCAGCAGAACGTTGATTACAAATGTGGAGCATGCACCCACCATAGATATGCCAGAGGAGATTTGGGTGAAGACACTTTTAGTAGCTGGCCCATATTTCAGTAAGGTGATCATTACAACAGTGGATATCGCCCCAAACATATAGAGAAGTTCCATCGCATTGCTGCAAAAGGCGACGAAGATAGGAACGGCTTCGTTGCTGTAGCCGAAACGCCGCATGGCAAAGGAGGAACCCACCATACACAGCTGGAATGGCATCAAACAGTTAAGAGCTCTGACAAATGTCGCCACCTTGGCAATAGTAGAGACATTGCCAGTCATCTTGACGGCCCTTATGCTGCCACCCTTAGTTATACGATCTATTAGGTTGCATGAAGCAACGGGACTCTGACCACCACCGTGGGACTGGATTCCTCATCATAAGTGGAATATTCCAGATAACATATAAAAGCCTTGAAGAATCCGTACTAGAATCAGTAGAATTTGTGAGGATACCTACATAAACCTATCCATGGATGGAATCTAGTGACTGTGAATCAGAGGACAGCAGCCATTAGGTTTTCCCAACCTTCGATGTTATAACATAGATGCAGTACGACACTACGTGCATCACGAGTGGAATCTATGGAAGGCCAAGGTTCCAGCGATGTTGCCAAATAGGTGCGCGATATAATGCCCGACATGGATTTTATGGAAGGATTGAGGTCGTGAATCATTCTAGTCTCAGCTCCGTACTTTGATACAAAAGCGTACCGATTCGAGGCCCGGATCCTACGCAATACTTCCTTACGAAATCCATATATCCATGTCTGAGGCATACGATGAATTCTTACCAGGAGTCTGCTGGAGACATTGCAAAAACCCCGCCTAGTCCTTATTACAGTGTCAACATAGTTTGCTCATTACACATAACTAGTCCATTGTCCATAACTTGATCCAGGCTATACATAGTGGGACCACAACCTATTCCTCCATTCAGTCTCCACATGACTCTGGCCATTATGATATTACTACCAATCCATAACCTATAATCGAATCCTTGTTATTGCATTATAGCAGTGCATATAACCTAGCAATAGTCTTACGATTGCATATTGTTCGCTCCGTTATAATTGCTCATAATGCTTTGCAATACCATTCCGTAGCTCAGGCAGATGCCGTCAAGGCGTATTACAGTGGTTCATAACTATTAAAGTAATATAGTGCATCGCCTCAATCCGTACATTCTCATAATAAGGGATGTAAAATCTACACTTAGGGAGAAACATTATTGTACGTTAATGATATTTATATTCCCATCCTTGGTGTGGTGGTATTGGAATACGGATACGCATTCGACACTGGGGAATAGTGGGATGGAGAAGGACTCCTGTATATCATGGCTTCCAGCGGCCTATTTAACTGGTCATTATTACACGAATATGCCCTAAATGTGGGTTCCTGGAAATTCAGTGTCTCAGGGATCCCAACATGAAGCGAGCTCGGTCTCGCTGGGACATTTGAATGTGCTAGTACATTTTGGTACTCCGCTGCAACTTTTGATGGTCCTGTAGAAAATTCATGAGCTCCGGTGTGATGATAGCCCCCACTTCCCGTGTCCCATATCTCTGATCCTCTTTCTCTGGCCGCCCTTTGCATACGTGTCTGCGCATCCTGACGCTCCGGCTCACCCAACGTATTAAGATCTATCGGGCGAGTACCCACCACCTTAATATTTTCTGCAACGGGTTGCGATGCTGGCTTGAAGGCGATGTGGTCGTGTATTACGAAGTAAGGCTTGTGAACAGGAACATCGATAACCTCTGGTTCACCCTGGTAATGGTATATTGGCGTCACCATCTTCCTGACTGGTACAGCCACATGTACATCGCGATATTCTGGCACCGTAAAGGGTTGATCAACATACTCAACCTTGAAGACATTATAAGGCACAGGTACATCAATGATTTTGGGTATTTCACGTGTGAGCTCCACAGTCTCAATTTTGGGCACAAACCTGATCTTTTCCACGGGCACATCACGATGCTGCACAACATTTGAAAGCATAAAAACAATTTAAATACCTCAACAACTGGAACGATGCGCTCCTGCTCGATGATTTTCTTCACCGGTTTGACCACGTGCTTGACAACATCTCGTGGCACCTCAACAATCTCAGTTTTTTCTACATGTCTGACGACCTCTTCAACCTATAAAACATTATAATCACCAATAGTCACATACCTCCTCGTATTCTTCATACCTGTCCACAACCTTGACAACCGGAACCTCCACATACTTGGGCACAACTCTCACTTCCACTTTGGGAACATATTTAATCCGCTCCTGAATCTCCACCTTTTGCACGGTTTTTGTAACCTCATGATACTCTGGTACTTCTACTATTTTATCATTATAGTGTATCTCCGGGACCTCGACAAACTTGTCTACATACTTGGTATAAGGCTTCCTCACGAAACTTTCAATCTCCTGTACCTCCTTTTTGGGGACATATGTATCGACATGATGCACAATAGGGACCTCTACAACCCTTTCTACGACTTCTACGGGCCTGTACCTGGGAATCTGAATCTGCACAGATATTACACCAGGTCTAACCATCACAGACTTACCGTATCATATCCTTCGTGAAAAAATGACGTCTCTGACGTATTACCACAGTCAACAACGCGCGAATAGTCCTTCACAGCTGGAGAGGCTACATTTACTGACGTTGAGGTACACATCGTTGCATCTTGGTGATAGTCGTTTGGAGATTGTGGAACGCTTTCAACAAATGCCCTTCCAGCAGACGCTTCAGCCATAGACATCCTCATCGATGCTGACACAGGCGTCATAATGACCGACCTCACACTACTTTCTGTGAGGTTATTACCACGACTTGGCGAATTAGGTATGAGGTGCCTTGGTATCTCTGAAATAACTGCAGATCCCTGTACTAACATCCCATCGGACACCCCGATGTAGCCACCTGTAGCTCGTTGCAACTGCGAATAAGATACCGATCCCCCTTCTCCTGAGAGGGAGGACAACGGATTCCTATCTATGATATCGTTAGTACCTTCTACAGGCTCTTCAACACGATCAGTTTCGTTTTCCGAACCATCCAAACTAAACGACTTAAACCTATCGGCACCAAAAACAGGCTCAGTGTCATAAAGAGCACCAACAGAAACTATTGAACATGCAGCTGTCGGACACTCATAGAACGAATACTGTTCCTTTTCGGTTTTAGCATTCGTCTGATCTGGTTTCGTATCTCCTGACACATCCTCGATCGTGACGTGATTATTACTTGAACCATGCATCTCAGCATGTTCCATCATACTCTGCATTGATGTCTACCTTGTACATGTGTATTTCTTCAGTAAAATGAGCATTCCCTGCATCCATATCAGATATGTAATCTACATAACATTGCAGCTGCGAAACTATGTCCAACTACGATCTAGGGTCATGATACCACCTCAACGAACTACAAACGATAGGGTGACACATTCAAACACATTCAATCATGTGTATTACCAATTCAACAAACATCATGTTCCAACAGGTACAGGGTCCGAAATTAGTTCCACTTACCGAGGTAATCGTGTCTGTCTACTGATTGACCACTCCATACGATGTGTATGCTAAGCCTCACCTCTTCNATACGATGTGTATGCTAAGCCTCACCTCTTCAGACGATAGTTACCAGATCATTGGGTGTAAACGGCATATTTGGATTTATAAGCTTAGATATATTACCGCGTTGCCATGAGCACGCAAGATTCATAAGTACATTGATCTTCAGGCGAGGGGTGCACTATGGCACGGTTACTATGGTTCGGTGCAGACAGTCAACAGTCGACAGACCATTATGCTAACTGGCAAGATATTACTCTATATTTGCGTCAAAGTACCATGTGGCGGCCGTATTAGCCACAACAGGTACCTTCGAGGGTTGACAATGTCCGAGCGTCACTGGGTGAGTCAACACTGACACTCGGCGGAATACATATAACTGACCGTTAGGATAAAACACATTTTGTAAAAACGCTTGGTAAACCGCATTACTTTGAGGAACGTATAATAATCACCAATACTCACCACAATCTGATTGCAGACGAGAACCATTTCACAGCGGCCATTCATACCCAAATTTCCATTAGACACACTTATATCAAGAATACTTTAATTTAATATACATCAATAACCACACTTGGAATGCATGTTTACCACAATAATCCACTCTATGAAATTTCGTATGGACAGGTGCATGAAACATTCCCATACACCTAATCTTCGTGCATAGGACATCCCTAAACAACGTAGAATTATTTTTATAATATGCATCATTTATATTTCACCATGGAAGGCCAGTTAATATTCCTTTAACTGATAAGACACGTCTATTGTCTTCTCCATGGCCATAGATTATAAAATGTATGATGCCCTCATGTCATTAGTATGTAACACATTGCATTTCACTTTTAGAATGTTTAATAGCTGGTTGTTGTTACATCTCCCCCACATGTTAGCTTCTTTATGATTTCAGTTCAGAGCAGGTCACCACGTAAAATTGCCGGAGTTATAACCAGATTCTTCATATTTAAGGTTATCAAAGCAGGAATCACCCCCTGTATAGATAGTCTCTATACTTGTTTACGCTGCCAAGCAGTGTCTATGCTTCGATGTTGTTGCGCTTATCACGTTAGTACGTGACTAGGATACCTGTAATATACTATATCTGTAGTTTGATCATTGCAATAATATTTTGTAGGCGTAATATCGCATAATTTGGCTCTACCTATCGGCTTTTTTCGTCGCGATGACATTCTTTCTGAAGTTCATTGTGTTGAGCGTCTTTGGCGCTTTGTCATGCGCGTGTGCGCTTACGGAATCCAACATTGAACATGCCAATGCACCTATGGATTTGCACTTGAACAAAGCCTCCGCTCGTCTTTTGTCTGGTGTGTCGCGGAGGAAGTATTTTCCCAACGGAGGCAGCAGTCTGGCGGCATCTTTAACTAACACAACTTCGATGGACGATGACGAAGATGATGATGAAGATGACGATGATGAGGGAGACTATCACAGCTCCAATATGGCCAGTAACGACGGTATAACGAAGGCCCGCATGCTCGTTGCCGCTGGTACTCAGAAGAGCCTCCAAAATGTATCACGTAAACTCAGTGATACCGAAATGAAGCCGCTATTGATGAGCAGTTTGCCTGCACGCACCATGGCTGCATCAGCTAGTGCGGAAAATGCGTTTGGCGTCATTAGTAACTACATTGGCAGTGTAGGTTTTCATCTATCGTTTGACATGTCTATTCCCACCTTCTATTAATTACTCTATTAGTTTCAACCATGATGTTTTCTTCTATCCATCGTTATAATGTGGAATTTTTTGGATTTATCGATCACCTTGTTATGTCGGATATGCGGAAATCCTTGTTTTGGTCGCATGTCTTGCTGCCATCGCTACATTGTGTTTATATTTAACTAATTCTGATACAGTGTCTCGATGGATTCCATCAGGTCATGAATGAGTTTTTCGATAACATCGACAGGCAAATAGAGAAAAACCGTGCACTTCCACTGTTGGAGCACGGGGACACCTTCTTCTGAATTAGTCACTGTCTTTAATTTGCAAATCTAGTGGCTTATTTGTTTAGAGACCCTTTTTTGTTCAGCACAATGCGAAATGATAATGACCTTCAATGTGTGCTGGATATGTGACCTTAGAGGGTGTGTTGAACGTGTCATTTCAGTGGATCCGCCAGCAATAACACTAGCATAGGCATCGTGTGGTTGTTAAAAGGCCAACGAATCAAGCTGATGTGTAACATCATCATGGCATTAATCACTCTATTGACCTACGCGCCTTGTAGGGCATGTGCCTTGCTATTGGAGGAACGATACAAATAGCCACTCTAAAAATCAACATCGTTTCCAGTACACTTCAGGTTCAGTATGTTGAATCTTCTACCACTGAGGAATCCGGCATCGTCGCTTTTGTACGGCAAGACCGGTCTTCAGCGCATCCGTGTCGGTGAGTGCCACCACCATTTACCCTCATCATTTTGGCTTAGGCAAAAATCGCAATGTACTGGAAATCGATCGAAATACCGTAGATGAACTCTATAACCATGCGCGCGACGACGTTCAGCTACACAACGATTTCGTTCCGATGAAGCATCGCAACTACATGGAATGCAAGTAAGTTCATATTTTCACGACCATATCAACATATTCAACTATTTAGATTAAATGGATACCGTTTGATTGAAGCATATGAGAACCCGGACTTGTGTCACAAAACTCCCTTGGCCGGGGCTGCCTTTTTTGGCAAGTTGCGTGACTCTTACATTGGCAAGATGCGCCAGACACATTTGAGGGCACTCAAGGAGGTCATGAAGCCGGTATTAAGCTACCCTATTCAGGGGAAAAACGTCAATATGTAATATAATAATTGTGGCTAGTGCACTGCATTTTGTGGAAGGTACTATAATATCCATTAACTGTGTAGTTTTTTATACAGTAAAAGTTAAATCCTAGTAGCATTACACTAATATGTTTTCTTCTGTTGTTTTTAATATTGCATCCATACCATCCGCATGAACGTATACACGTTTGAGGTATCGTGATATATCAACGACATCAATGGGTTTCATTTCTGCGTGATGCTTTAGAAGTAAACGGCATATAGCATTATTGAAGTCTGTATTGATTCCATAATATTCTTTGACATTATACTTCTGTCGTATACGTAGGAATTGGCAGAGGTTGCGCATGAGGCTAGAATCCCGACGACCAATATCCCTATCATAGTCATAAATTGATGTCTGATATAATTCACACAATCTCTTATCAATAGCCGCACCCATTGTATCGATTTCAAGAAGCTGGGCACTGGATGCTGACTGTTGCATTGCCGTATCTCGCAGGGAAGACGACATATCCGCAAGGAGGCCAAGCATCTCGTTGAGATCATACGCATTTGCGGTCGCGATCCAATGCTTTTGGCAGTCCATACAACATTCCCACAACTCCCTGAATTGCGGATTCAATGACCTTTGATGTCGTAGCGAATAGATTGTCCTAAGTGCCACAACAATGGCTGTGAAAATCTCCCTTCGAGAGATAGTTGTTGGGTCCATCATGATGTTTCGAATTACGGATTCACAGCACAGTGTAATAATTCGCAGATACATTGGGTCACCTTTCGCTTCAAAAAATTTCGCCATTTGTCTGATGAGCACCGACATGGACTTAATATCCACTGATTTTGCCGCACCAGATAGAAGCCTCTCAACTCTCTGCATTAGCCCATATATATCATCTTTGTCATTAGGGTGAAGTGCAGTCATGAGGCATGTTATATCCTTGACATTCATGTTAGGTGCATGGTGTTTAATATTTATTGCGATATCAGCAAGAGATGCCAAGGGATATTTCGACTTACGCAAACAATGTATGATCCTAGATAGGCTCTTTATATCTGACTGATCAAGAGCATTCGTGTCCAAATGTTCGATGGCCTTGTTACCTAGATACAGCATGAGCGCCCGGATTGGACTGTCGGTCCCAACAGACGTCACTGCTGCGCATATATCTCTTAAAGTCACATCCAACTGGTGTTGATATGTTGTTCCAGATTCTGCGGCAGCTTCATATTGCTTTCGAATGCTGAGGTATTGACCATGTGATATTTTCCATGGGTCATTTCCAGATTCTTGCGATATTGCTGCCTCACTACTGGCAAAGATAAGCTCCAGTTGCCTGCTTACCTCAGCATCCAGTTCGCTCACCTGCTCCACCTTTAGTCTTAGGGCATGGTATATTAATAGTGCATTTCTGAGTTCCAGTTGGAAGGTTGTTGTCCGGACATGCGGGTTCCGGCAGGGCGAATAGAGAGCCTGCAGTTGCGTCAACCCCTTTGGGGACAGATACTGCAGCTGTGAATCCATTGCCTGTACCAGTTTGGCATGTATATCCTCACACGCGCCTCCACAGGTCACACATATATAGCGTTCCCTTATCTCTAGTTTTGAGGTCACTTTTGCGATTTGTAGGGCTATAACAGGAGCATGGAAGGGATGCGATATCACTAGCTGTACAGCTCTTTCGATGATATGGCTTAGCTTGGTCAGAATCTGCGGGCCGTTACCCGGGTGACCTACATTCGCGAGCTGTTTGATGAGCCGTATGAGGCTCTCGAAGCCCAATGTCTGTCTTTTTTTCACCCTATACATCCATTGATAAATGATGTAGAATGAAGGTCACGTCTATGCACTACTGGTGTCTCAGGTCGGACTGCCTGTTGTTCCATGTGTAGACAGGAATCAACTACAGCAGATAGTCCAAACTGGCGGAAATAAGATCATCACACACGCCCAAGACGACTGAGATACAATATATCATATGGTAGAATTATCGGTAAAGTTGTTTAAGCGGGGGTAGCAGCGGCTCTGGCGGTAGCCCTAGCGTCCTTCAGCCTCAGTCTGGCGAGCTGGCGCTTGTTGAGCTTGATCACCTTTTTGGAGGGTGCAACGAACTTAGGGACATGCTCGTCCCTCTCAACGGCGATAATCTCCACATGGCATGGGTGGGAGAGAAAGGGAATAATCCTACCGTGGGCACGGTAGGAGCGCCTGCGGCCCAGAGGCGCCCTGTTCACCTGAATATGCTCGATGAATAGACGGTCAACATCGAGTCCTTTAACCTGAATTGAGATGAATACAACATATTGGTAGCATTGTTACATTTATGAATATGGTAGCGATTTAAACCCTTGTCAGACAAATGCCTCTAGTAATCATGCCCACCAAGCTGTTTGTTCCACAACCGGTTAAGCGCAGAACACGCATCGCCGACGCTTGCAAACAAAATTGGTTTCGAGGGACCCCGAGAATGGAACGGCGTACCCATCATACTCGTCATCGTATCATCATTTAGGCGCCACTGTATATTGCACAACGTCACTTACCTCAGCGTTTGACTGAAGGTTGACAAGAAGGTCAAGCATGATGCGGCATGACTTTTCTGGCCATCTACCCTGTGTGTGCTTGAATTCCTTTGCCTGAGCACATCGTCCGACACCGCCGTTGAATTTGCGGAAGGGGACACAGCGCTTGTGGTCGATGACATCCTCAAGGTACTTCTTGGCACGGATCACAGACAGGCCCCGGATGGCTTCAGCTGTTTCGTATGTGTTCTTGAAGTGAACGCGAAGGTGCGAGCCCTTGGCTTTGGCGCACTTGGAGATGCTAGAAGGCTCCCTCGAATACTTCACCATGATGGTTGGCCTGCGTCGGTATAAGTGTTCAGCATCATAAGATGTTCCGTGATCAATGCATTATATTTTACGTAAATAATAGCTCACGGCTCTATACTGCATCACCAAAACTGTCGGTGGTATGGATATGCCTAACGAGTCTTCGCCACAAGTGGCCACAAGCATTATGGGATGAGCTTACCACTTAAGTTCTGGTTTCAAGGGACTTACAAGCCAAGTATACAGCAATTCTTTATTCCAGATATGTTTACGATTACTATATGGGTTTCCATGGCCTTCGTAACCGAGGCTCCATCATCACCCCATTACGGGTAACCTGTTGTTGCCACCGACTCAATTACGGATACAGTCCGTATTTTCGTAGAGCTTGCTCATTTCATCTAATCACGCGCAACACATTAACGTAACCTGGCATTTATTTCACACTAGTTTTGCTCAATCACGGGTTTCAGTGGTGGGCACAAAATGTGTTCGGAGTCCTGCCTTTGACTGGCAACATTGCATCTACAAATTCATTTATACTCTTATACCATGATTTAGTGGTGGTACACATGTCACATGATGCATCCATATCATACCGGATGTACCGTCGCGTTTTTTTGATCATTTATGACATGAAATTGACTTTACAACGTCTATACCAGGGCGTCTGCTACTAGTTGTATACAATACTATCTATGATGTGCCGTTATATAATCCGAATGATTACATCTATACTTGTGACTCCCGATTCCTTGTAACGACCATTCCTATAATGGCCCTTATTGTTGCCCTGCAGCATCATAATCGACTTATGTAATGATACAGACTGTAGCAATACATAAATCGAGTTATATAGATCCAGCTGTTCAATTCAACGTGTTTACGCTATTGGTGTTTGTGTGTGGCCAATTTTAGATCCGGTTGCTTTACTTCTACGACACAGCAGCTTGCCCTCTCTACCTATTAATATTTATTATCGCAATACTTCATAATTTCAGTTAGTCTTTGTTAATCAACGGCACACTCGATCCGATTCATCTGTTTCTGGAGTTGCCATTAGGGCAATTGCCGTCACTTTTCATCGTAATTATCTGCGACAGGTTGCCTCTTTAGTTTCAGGCATGAGCCATGGCTTCTCTCACCAATCAGATCCCTATACCGGTGTCTACTGGTGCTGCTGTCGCAACGTCAAGGTCAACGGCCAGCCTTGCTGCAAAACCTCTGATTGCCGCTGTTGTACCAGCATTGCATACTGCTGGAGCTCCTCTGGTAGACGGTATCGAGGCGGCTGAGACATGTACACTATTGCCAGGGTTCTTCGGTGTAACCATTCAGTTCCTGCTATGTGCCACTTCGATTGGTATCGTCTTCATGAAATATGCGTTTGAAAGTCCCAAACGCCCTTATCGGGTCTTTCTGATGGACTTTGTCACGTTGATGTGCGGATCTGGCACTGTTCACGTGCTAAACATTTTATCGTCAATTTTGATTAATCGCTATCGGGGGGGTTCCATTGAGGAGGGCGACGAGTGCAACCTTTACTTTATGACTACGTTGTTTGATGCCACTTTTGGCGTTTACATCGAGTACAGGATCGTGCGATACCTGACGATTCGCAAGGCGGCACACAACTACCTGCAACTCACTCGCAAGTCTGTTTTCAAGCCCACTACCCAGGAACTGGCGGATGCCACGCGTATTGCCACAGTCGCGATAACCAATTCCACCCGCATGGAAACTTATGCTCCAGATATAGAGTGTAACGCTGCATACTACAGTGAGGACGAGGATCAGTTAAACCGCGACAACCATGGGTCATGCGAGTTCCCCGGGCGATCGAACTTTTGGCAGGACTTCATGTGCATGGCCTCATCACCCGGGAAGTGGATTAGGAACCTGGGCAACGACCTTTTTTGGGACAACTTGACTACTTGGTTGGCCATCGTTTGCGGTCTTAAGTTAATTTCCATAGTGCTGTTCACCATTTTTTCTGGGAAGGTCAACGCCATGGGCAGCTTCCTTCTGTACTTCTTCCAGAAGCGCCACCACTTGAAGCTGCTGTTCGTCATGATAGCAGCTCCTCTGGTGTTCAACGTGTTTCAGTACTGCGTGACTGATTCCATCCTGAAGATCAAGGCTATGGATCATTCACAAATCCCCTTGGAGCGCTAACATCGCTGCTACTCGGGCACTATTAGCTTGAACATTAACTCTGCTAATGTACGCTACATGATGTGTCTTCAATATACATGGCAAACTGCTACGATAGACGCATCATACAACGCTGCAATGTCATCTCCTATTACCAGTTACCATGTGTTTCGGGAGCACTGTTGCTCCCCCGTACAAATATAGGCAATTAATGGATTATAGTAATGGTTACATACTTTTGGAGCATCATCTGTTCCCCCGCTTCTTCTTCTTCTTCTCCTTTTCCCTCCTTAGCCTCTCTGCTATGAGTCGATCATCTTCGTGCAGCACGAGGTTGCTGTTGACGTACTTGCTGAGTACCATCGAGCTCTGGTTGAAGAATGAGTATGAACCGATTGAATTCATTCCCGCCTGGACAAACTTTTGACCCGGGGGCCCGTGCTTGTCGTCCGTGGGTTCATCGTCAAAGTAGTTCGGTAGCGATTCCGCGCCCCTGCTGGGTCCTGGCGGCGACACCGACTGCTGCGAACATATGCGGGTCACTGTGTCCTCCGGCGTCTTTACGGTTTTTCCTGGCGATATTGTACTTTCCGCTGTGAGCTTGAGCATTAGGGAGTGTTTTGATATGAGTTTGAGCATGAGTCTGATGTAGAAGGCCTGCCTCTGTTTATCCTTTGGCATTTTGACGGTGATGGTGCATACTCCATCGCCTTCGTTGTTTTCGCCGAACAAATCCACAGCATGCTGTATCCTCGGGTTGAATGTGACGCTCACTGAATAGACGAAGAACTCGTCACGCGATACGAACTTTTCCAGGTTCATTGCGGTGCTCTGGACCGATGTGTCGTCCTCTGCGTGCTTCACCAACTCATCATTTTCAGCTAGAAACATTGACATTTAGGCAACATATTGTCCTACCTGACTTCTTCCCTCGGTCGTAGTAGTCACACAGCGATTGGATGTAGTTGTTGATATTCAAAACCTTATGCATCACGCGCTCCTTGATTGCGGTGAGGTCGCACTCTCGGTTGGCGTCCGTCACGTACTCCTCCCCGACCTTGACGAGTCCCACGAGCAGCGTGTACTTTCCACAGTCCGATTTGACCGCTTTAGCCTCCATTTTGTGCGACGAGCTTACGCGGGCTCGGGAGCTAATATACAAATGTGTGAGTGCCGGTGCATGGGAGCTCAGCGCTACACCACGTGTATTTATGCACCCGCCTAAAAATTTGCCTGGCTACCAGGTTTTCAAGGTGAATCTAGCGTCTGAGTGTTAAGTTATGGGGTCTTAGTTCTTCGTTGGACAGTACAATTATACGTAAATTACTTCATATAAGCCTAATACAGGCCAATAACTATTTGATTCCATTTGTTTTTCCATAATCCGTGTATAATCACTTGGAAATCATGAGTTTAACGAATTCTTCATAGTTGATTTTGCCGTCACCGTCAACGTCGGCTTCACGTAGCATTTCCTCGACTTCCTCATTTGTTAGCTTTTCTCCCAGGTTGGTCATGACGTGTCTAAGCTCTTGGGCGCTAATGAAGCCTGTAAATATTGAATACATCGCTTACGACGCTAACGCTTATAATAGCGACAACAGTGACACATTATGCAACCCGCTCTTACTACTCACTGAAATGCATAAGAACAACTCACCATTCCCATCTCTATCAAATACCTTAAACGCCTGCACCAGTTCTTCTTCCGTGTCTCCTTCCTTCATCTTCCGTGCCATGAGTATGAGGAACTCTGGGAAGTCGATGGCACCACTGCCGCTGCTGTCGATTTCGTTAATCATATCGGCCAGCTCAGCTTCAGTTGGATTTTGTCCAAGTGATCGCATAACGGTTCCAAGTTCCTTTGTCGTTATGCCTGCATCCGATGTTGTCGTCATCGTTGTTGCGAGACTTACTGCCGTCGCCGTCCCTGTCGAACAGGGAGAATGCCTCCTTGAACTCGGCAATCTGTTCTTCGCTCAACTGGTCCGCCATGTTCGCCTGTAAGTTGTCATGAGTTTGCTTCGAAATTGGGGGGTGGGTGGGTGTATGTTTAAGAACATTTCGATATGTGTTGTCGTCAAGAACGGGCTCTCACCTGTTGTGATACTGCAGAAGATTAAGTAAAACGTAAAATCTCGTGAGTAGGTTGGTCGGAACTATACAGTGTACGGAGTGACGGATTCACAGGTCCCCTGTCGTCCTTCCCATATTGTCGTGCGATTGGCGGGTGCGCGGGTCAACCGTTCAAATCCTTTTTGTTTACCCTAGTTATTAATATCTCCACACACATAATAGATGTTTACTATAGTTAGCAGGCGTTGTGTGGTTCTATGGAAGTACCATGTGTCCCTCGACCCGGATGCACAAAGATTTAGTGACCGTGTTATATCTGTCCTTATATCGATGTTGTCTATTCGATTAACATGTATACATTGAATAAAAAGTGTGATTACCTTAATACCTGTATTTTGTGTGTGCCATTATCAGTCTCCCTTATTGATATGTACTCTTAGATGTACATCAGCCTTTTACCCATTTTTTACACTTGATAATTACACCATACTGATACCATCTCAATAATACTTATCTATGCATAGGACATACTGCTGTATAATCGTGGATTCCAAGCGTTGATTCTGCATTATATCAGATTGTAAGGTGTGCCTTCTTCTGATGAACTTTTAAGTTACCTAGGTTGACAACTTAATGGATAGTTTCTAGACTATCTCTGAAGAAGGAAAAGATGGCGCATTCAATGCATATCACACTTATCACGCTAGTGTACCATTTGAACTAGCCTTTCCAGCTATTTTTGGCTGTGAAAAGTCACAATTGCAAATGACGGCCATCTAATATACATGATACCAGTTTAAAACATATTTACAAAACCAATGCTTCTCATGGATGCCCATAGTGTCTTATTCAATGTACTTGCTGTAGGGGCTCTGCGCGCTCCAGTCAAGGCATAGTGTAATGAACGGGTGTGTTGACTCCCTGTTTAACATGAAGCGGTCGTCCCCAGCCGAAATTTAGGTCGTGTATGCACTACTCTGCTGATGCTCTCCTGATCGCTACACATCGCAACAAGCACGTCGCGGTACGGGCGGCGTGCTCTCTTTAACCGTAGAGGCTTTTACGTACTCGTTAGCAATGAAGATCGTCGAGTTCCGTATCCCTCTCCCTCTTTCCATGGATGTACGTTTGATAATCTTATAGGTTCCCCTATATGCACTTTCAGGAGCTGAATCGCTGCCTGCTGTACTTGGTTACTAAGGCCAGCATACAGGAGATGGAAGGGGGAAGTGGCATCGAGATCTTCAAGAACGAGCCATACGAACGCGACGGTATTATAGGTCGTCATACTGAGAAGCGATTTCATCTGGCCAAGTATGTTACGGCACCCTTCTCCTTATTATCTCTCAGGAACCTACCGTCCTGGTTGCAATCGGTTATGGGTCAGGATTTGACCGTCTTGAGTGAGATTTCGTAGGTTTGGCGTGATGATTGTCCACATTATTTCAGATGGAGCACGTTTCCTTACACGCTGACGAAGTACTCCAACAAGAAGCTGAGTACGTTTGAGTTTTCCTTCGAAACTCTTCACTGTGAGGGTTTGGAATATATTGACAATGCGCTAAAGCTGGATGCAAAGGATCTAGGTTACCGCAAGGTGGTAAATATCGACTTGACTGACTTCAAGAAGTCCAAGGTTTACGACCCGTCTATTGACGTTACCTTGGCCAAGTCAGAATACACAAACCTCCTACCATTGAATCCCCGTTGGATGGATGACCCTGGACGAACGGGTCTAATATCATACAAGGTTATGAAGGTGGATATTCCTTACTTTGGTTTTCTAGCTTCCAAGATCGAGAACTACGTTGTGAGTTTCATCCAGGACAAGATGATGGTTTACATGTCAACGGCCCTGTGTTGCATCGACGAGTGGTACGACGCTGATATTGAGAAGTTGCGTGCCAAGGAATCGGAGTGTTACGTGCTCCTTAACCAAAAGTTCCGTGAAATGTATGCTGACCTCGTCAATCCTGCGGAGGCGCCTCCCATCCCCCAGTCGGATACTAAGTCTGAGGAGGCTCCAGTGGAGCCCATGAATGCAGACCCAATATTCATTCCTCCGATTGAAAGGGTTGCTGAACCGGCTGTTGATTCAGACGAGTTTTGTGACTGCCTGGAGGAGTTTGATGATGCTGCTGAGTTTACGTTTAGTGTGGACTCCGCTTGTGCATCGTGTTCTCTTACTCCACAGGACGTTGTGTCCTTTGAGGATTACTCATCTGTAAAAGCCCGCGGGGTCAAAGGGCCACATGACGGTGAGGCGAGTAGCAGCAGCGAGCCCTCATATTATGGTGCACCAGGGGAGCCCGGGAGGGCAGGTACGATACATGTGATGCCAAGTCAGTCGTCAAATATTAAGCGAAGCAGCCTGCCCATCACATCTTCGCCAACACCGAAGGACTGTGGAAAGTATACGCCTTCGGTGTTCACTGGTTACCTGTACAAGCTGGGTGGGACGTTTTTTTATCAATGGAACATCCGTTACATTGTTATTTCCGGAGGCAAACTGTACTACTTTGACAGTCGTGAGAATACTCGGCCCAAGGCTGCCATAAACCTGACTGATGCTCGTATCAACTGGGTGGGAGAGTACATGAACCGAGCATACGTGTTTTCCGTGACTACCAAGTCAAAGCGCATGTCCTACTGGAGCGCTGACCGGAAACCCAGTGTGAAACGGTGGATCCTTCTTCTCCAGGTGTTATGCGAGAATTCACCGGACACATTAATTGAGGACCTGGCTGCGGGGTACCTCTACCGTCTGAGTACTCCCGATGCTGAGATCCTAACTCCTCCAGCTGCTACTAACGTGATCCATGGATTGTGATCATGTTAGAGGAGTAGATTCACCGTTCACACGTGCCGCTTCGGCCTATGTATGTGGTCACTTTATGGCCTCTCTGTTAAGGTACGGTCTCTTTGCATGAAGCGCCATACCAACCCATCGCCACGCATAGCACTTTTAACCCGTGCATTGTACATCACTATGCATCAATCATTAACAAGTGACAATATCGCCATTTTACAGTGCATTGAAGGGGGAAGGTCGGCCTTCCCACTGATGACTACCGACATGCATGCATTATCCTGGGTGAGTTACATAGTTGTATTATCGGTGCACTATTTGCAACTGCAAACCATTTATGAACAATTATTATATTGACAATACATACATTCGGCGGAAGATATAATCCCGTAGACCGGCGGCAGTCGTCCCCTCTCACAGTGCCGTCCCATTTACGGGGCTTCAGATAGTCCGGAATTCATATTCCATTTCCATAACCGAGACCGGTTTACATGCCTTTTCGTCAAATCCCACCCATGCTCCCGTGGAGTCGAACTCCACGTTGGGTATTACGGTGCCGCTCTCACATACCACCTGAAAGCCGCCTCTAATGTACCACTTCGTGATGTCGAGTCCCCTGCAGTCGAACGCTCCGATGCACGTGTACGTGTTTGGTTCTGTGATTGCATTTTTAGTGACGTCCTTGATGCTTTTGACCGTGATCGTCCCCTTTCTGTTTGAGTCCTTGAACAGTATACACGCATGTACGAGGTTGCGGGAGTTCCCGGTATCGGTCAGGTTTTCATCGCTGACCGTGACGTATTCACGTGTTTCATATCCTTGGGATTCCTTGAGGTCGAAGGTCCAGAAATGCCCCTCGGGTATCTGGAGTTCCTTAACGTTCTCGAACTGAGCTCGGACAAATAATCCCTGTACCACCATTTTAGTATCATCTATCGCATCTCGTACGACTGGCTATGATGTCTAAGGTCTTGTCGTCAACCTTCGGTATCTTTTCTCCTAAGATCCAGATACTTTGCGAGGCTCTGCGCGTGATTGTATCGTTGAACAGAGTTGATTCGTACAAACTGTTTACTGGTGCATCTACTTTTATGGTGTTTGCGACTCAAAGGCCTACTTTTGACCCACTTGCGCACACCGCACCATTTTCAAGCCACCGCCATGGCGACGATGCCAACACATCACATACACATTCCCGTATAACTAACCGCATCCGAGTCCAGGTATACAATTGAGTCCTGCACATTATTGCCTAGGAAGGACGTCATAACGTAGAGGAGTCCCTGTACAGCCCATCCACAGCGGTGTATATACAGGACGCTGAGGTTACGCAGCCGTTTGCTTCCGAGGACCTGGAACAGCTGGGTTACCATTGCACATATCGCTGATGCCACCATGAACCCGTGATCTGTACACCGATGAGGGAGGATGTGTCACGATTTAACATACCCATGTTGAGCAGTACCATGACGAACGGAGTCTGTATAACTGGCTGCATCATGCGCAGTATATACGCCATAGCATGTGCATGGTTGAGTCCATCTGGCAGTTTACTTGCGTCTATTGCGATAACTGTCCTCTGAGCAACGTCGCGTCCGTTGCGCGTAACAAATCCACTGTCATCCATTTGGCGATACACGGGCAGCGCCATGATTGAGAGTGAAAGCCTGCTGTAGTATTCGAAGTCTCGATCCTTCTGTGAGATCTGTTTGTCACTACCGAATCGGCAGTTGTCCGTGAAATTGGCAAGTGACGCCTGCATATTAACACGCTCCATCTTCTTGCCCTTTTCAGCTTCACCAGGGTCACCTGTGACTCCTTTAGATATGCGTATGTTTCTTTCGACCTTGACTAATTCTCCGTACTCGTTTCCAGCATCTATAATTTCTCCGCTAAGTCTCTGCGAATGCGTTAACCCATCACAGCCACGCATACATGGGTATATCACACATATGTATGACACGTCAGTCCCCGATCACTCATGGGTACGATAACACCCATTTTTGTTGCAAGCAAACAGCGAATTGTGCTCATACCACCAGATAACTCACCTCTTCAACCTTGTTCCGCGGAAAGTGACGGCGCATGAGGGAATATGAGTCCTCATCCAGTCCAAAAAAAAAGACCTTTCCGATTCTGTGAGCAACTGCTGGCAGTTCTAACCAACGTCTCACGCCACGTAACACTGTTGTTGCGAAATCAGCGTCTGGGTATGCCAGTTCCTTTCCCATTTTCAGTGGAAAGACAATTGTGTCCACCTCGACTTCTATGGCTGCTTTAAAGGCCTCGCGCACGCACATGTTCAGTATGTTTGCTGAAGCATCTGGGTACTTGCTCGAGAAGCGTGGCGTGATTGCGTATATGACATATTCGCTGCCGATGTTGTAACACTTTTGCAGCAACACCTCTCCGCACCGCAGACGCTCGAACTCCGCGTGAGGCATATCCTTCCCACTTTCTGCGCAGACTCATTCACAATCACCATTAGTAACTTACGCAGCTGTATGCGTCGGGCGATACGTGAGGTGGTAGGCGACATTTCATCGAGGAATACAACAATTGCTCCCACTTCAACTTCCAGCAGGTCACACGTTCCGATAAAAACCTTGCTGTTAAGCTCCGTGTTCACCTGAAACTTTGGCGGCGCGTTTGCTGCAGGTAACGGTTACATTAGACAGGGTTTGGCCTACATGTGGTAGCTTCGAGTTTGCGAATCTTCTCGAATCCTATCCATGGCTCCATATGGCTTTGTGGTACCTTATTCAGTTCAATCGCACGTTCCGATTGACCAAGATCTGGAAGTTCCGCATCCAGGATATTGCCGATTTCGCCTACTACCCAGCAAACAGTCTCGGCGATATCAGCGGCGATGTGTTCCGTCATATCGTCGCACACCGTGACAACATGTCCATCGACTTAAACGGGCATTACACACCTTTCATTTTCCACACGACGTGACTATACAGAATAAGCTGACCCATGTTGTTATCCATGCCTACCATGACCACGCGACACATTCGTGGGCATGCCATGTGCAGTTTGAACCGTATAGACACTTTCATTAGGGGACCATACTGACTGAATCCTTGCATCCATGTCCACCTCTATGTGTAGGAGGGCGCAATTTTGCGTTTAGATCCGTTCCGTTGCGGTCTGAGGCCTGATGGTCGCTTCGGGGATTCCAACGCTGCCCCGAAGGTGGCGTTTCGAGTTAGCGGTGATTATCGCTGTGGCTGCATCGCTGTCTGAATCATACGGTATCGCATTACGCTCTCCATCTATGGCACTTCCCAGGTACTGCATGCACTCATCCCACTCACGTCTGAGTAGTGAATGTCTTTTCATATCGCAAACCTACCGTCTATCGTCACCCACAGCGCATGCTCTCTACGCATTCAAAAAAAAAGGCAAGGAGCGTGGCCGCAAGGTCAGGAACCATGAAAACGACAAATCTGAGGATGAGGATGAGGAAGCTGATGGCATCAGCGAGGCTGACCTTGAAGCTCTAATCAACATTCTTCGTGAGAAGTTGAAGGAGTCTGAGGACTTGTTGCGCAACAAAATCAGTCGACTAGCGCTACACCGTGCAACGTAGGTTGCCTTGTTTTAATCCTATAAATCACTTGACTAGTCCGTCGCTGTTGGAGTCGATTACAGTGGAGTTTCCTGGAGAGAAGACGGACAAGCAACTACAGTACGTCGCCCGCATAATGTCGCACGCCAATTACGAGCTGCATGTAATACCGATGCTCCCAAGCAACCTGGACCCCATCTTCTGCAGTCTGAGCACCAAATTGGTCGACTACAAGGTAACCATGATGCAGGACCGCATTTCCGTCGTGGTGCCATCCATGACTGACGCCATGGTTCGCCAAGCTCGTACCATCGTGAAGGACACACTGAACGATGTGAAGGGCCAGATACGTATATCTCGGCAGAATACGCTGAAGAAGCTAAAGAAGATGCACGACAGGCTGAGCGACGACATGTTCTTCCGCCAACAGAAGGAGGTGGACAAGGTAGTCAAGCAATCAGAGCAAACTGTCGAAAAGGTGGCCAACGACGCCCTTAAAAGTCTGAACTGAGCGTCAGCACGTATTATTGACTCCCTTAATGTTTATATGCAATATTTATCGGAACAACATATTATACCGAATGAGCTCAACTGATGATTACACATTACGGCTGAGTTAGCAGGCGTCATTATTGCCCACTCGTTACGATATGACCCTCACACGATCCATAGTGGTGGAGAGGATAACCCATTTGTTCTTGTGTAAGATTTTAACATCGCTGACATCCACATCCACCAAATCACCTTCTTTGAGTTCTTGCACCTGGTCCTTTCCAGTGTGCCTTGCCGTTACGCCGAACATGCCATAGACGAGTAGCGATGCCTTCTTCGGATCAGACTTTGTGACCTTCCCTACGTGACGTTGAGTGATCGATGCTTGCAAACTCACCGCAGATGCTCCCACTTTTTGGCACGAATAGCAGTATCTTCATAGATACTCGTAGCGACAGGATGCCGAAGGAGTCTCCATCGGTCACGTATCCGCACTGGTCCAACTGCCGTATCTTGCCGCAGCTAAGCCATACCCCTTCCAGATCTTCATTATACCTATGAAATCATCACAACCCCTGACAGTCTCCGTGAACTCACTGCATCAGCAGGTTTGAAAGGTAGGAGTATACTCCCTTGAATCCGTCTCCCAGGAATGAGGGATGTATTTGGATGACGCCTCTGCTCAGTTATGGGCAAGTGACTAAAGGGAGCAGCAACGCGATGTATGGAGCTATCACAGCCACATGCCGCCACCGCAGCACCAGACCATCTACAGCAGTTACAAGGATATAACTCTGTTGGTTGCTG
>LNAC01002283.1:0-11132 GCA_002007465.1 Ailurus styani | reverse complement strand
GTTAGTGATACTTTAATGAAAACATCATACATCTGTTACAGTAATAAAAAGGATTCAGTTGCATTTGGAACAGCAAGAAAAAAGTATAAAATATAAATATATAAAATAAATATGCTTTAAGGAGTTTTCTTAACTGATTATTAATGAAGGGGCCAGGCAGATATTGCTAGTGAATGAAGTGTGCCAAAGAAGAGATATTTACATTTCAGAGATATTGAAATTAATATTGAAATGTGACAGGAGTGCTGAATTCTAAAATGAGGGTGGGAAGTCAATGGAACCTTCACAGACAGATTTTATCTATGTGACACCTCTGGACTCCTCAAAATCCAGAAGTGAAGCACAAGCTCAAACTTCTGGTATTAGGTGGTGTATTTTAGTAGGTGCCTTAGTCACAAGGGCAGGGACATCATGAATGGATCAGTGTCCTTGAAGAGACCTGAGAGAGCTAGCTTGCCCCTTCTGCCATGCGTGGTGACACAGAGAAGATGTCCATCTCACCAAACACCAAGTCCACAGGTGCCTTGATCTGGGTCTTTCTATCCTCCAGCAATATGAGAAATACATTTGTGTTCATTAGCCACCCAGTGTGTGGTATTTTGGTATAGCCTGAAGAGATGAAAAAAGTGCCCAATGAAAAAATTATTTTGCACTGTTGCCAATTATCAAAACACAGTTTTGAAATAGCCCTACATTGATGAAGGGCTAGATTGCATTGAAACATGGCATGGTTCCCAGTGAGAGATTACCAGCAAACATTCTGCTTCTTCTAAATACTCTAAAAAATTTCTCAGAAGAGTATGGCATGAGCAGCTGGATGAACCTTATTTCTCCACCAGCCTCCCCTACCCATAAACCCTCCAGACATGAAGCCAGACTCCTGTCACTGTAAGTACACACTGTTCTCACCTAACAGCTCTGGAGAGAAAGGAAGTTTCTGATTTCAGAGATCATGAATGTTTTCACTAACACCACAGACAAGACTGAGTCTAGCGAAGTACTCCATGGAGCTCCAGACATAGGAACAGTCCATATCTGTCCTCCTTTGGAAATGCAGGCATTTGGTTCTCCTGAAGTCTCCACACTGAGCAAGGGGCTAGAAGCCTCCCATCCTGCGTGGGTCAAGTGTGAAAGGCAGCAGGAAGGACCCCATCCCCTGATATGAGCCCCTCCATCAGGAAGACTTGGCTGAGTTGAGGGTTCACACTTACAGGACGTGGAAGTGATACCACCATTTCCCCACAGAACAAACAGTTCCAGGAAAAGAAACACACAGATGTTGTGACTTCATGTGGCTCAGGAGTGAGGGGAGGGCAGAGATACACCAGGAACAATGACAGGCAGGTCTCTGATGACCCCTGTGAGGTCATCTAGCCAAGACTCCCATGGGATCCCTAAGGGCAGGGAGGAAGGCTATGAGCAAAGTTCCAAAGACTCCAGTGAATGAAAGAAGCATTTCTCATCAGAAAGGCGAGGGACTCTAACTTTTCTCTACATTTCTGTTTCTCTCATTTTTAGGAGCTCTGTTGCTGGCTGCCTCTCTAACACACTTGGGCATGAATGACCCTGCAGGGTCATGGGGTCACAATTCATGAACAACTTAAACTACAAGGAAGGTCTCTGGGGAAATTTGATAAGACAGCAGGGAGGGGGGCACAGAGAGGGAGGAAGGAGCCCAGATTCTAAGACTTATATGGATGATCAAGAGTAAAATAAAAAAAAAGTTTCTTGTGAAGAAGAACAAAGGAGGATTTGCTGTATCAGGTAAGATTTATTTCCATGCTATGCTCTCTCTCTGAGCAGTTCAATGCTGGCCCAGGGATCGACCAAGTGACCCACAGGAAGGAACACAGAGCCCTGTAGGGGATTCAGGCATGTGTGGAATTCTGCTGCATGGGAGATGTGCATGGAGTTTCAGCAGGTACACTAGGCACTGTCTAGTAAATGAAGCTGACAAGTAGGTTCTCCATGTGGACAGACGTTCCAGCATTTCTCCTTACATCATTGATGATAATCAACAACAGATAGTTGTGGGACCTTAATCTCAAAAGGGGATGGGAAAAGAAAATATAATTGTTCTTAGAGAATGATTTCTTTTTTCTGTCCAAGTTTTTTTTTTAAATTCCAGCTAGTTAACACACACTAATATTGGTTTCAGGTGTAGAATTTAATGTTTCATCTCTTACAACACATGGTGCTCACCACAACAAGTGCTCTCCAGTCTTAAGATGATGATACATGTATAAAGATACAAAGATGACATCCATAGAAATCACACAGACAGGGGCCCCTGGGTGGATCAGTTCTCTCTGTCAAATAGATGAATAAAGGCTTTAAAAAAATCACATGGATAAGTGTGATAACTTTGACTACATTAAATGAAATCTTTTCATGACAACAAATGTAAAGAAAGTTTAAACATCCCCACAAATCTAGGGAAGAGATTTGCATAAATGTAGTCAATTATGACTCAATGGAATATATTCCATTGATAGTAAACAAACTCCAGAAATCACTAAGAAAAAGCGAAACAATCCAGCATGGAGGTGGGCAAAAGACAGAAACAGAACTTTCTCAGAAAAACACGTTTGGGAAAATAAAATAGAGATGGTACCACACAGTAACTAGTGATGAGGCAAATGTACATCTGTGCACTATGACATGACATCATACATTAATTCAGTTGGGACATTTCAAATGTTGGAAACTACCGGGTATTGGTGAGAATGTAGTTTGACAGAATCTCTGAGCTATGGCTGCTGGGAATGGAAGTCAATAAGACCAGTTGAAGAAACAATAGGGCTGAATCTTATAAAAGTGCAGGTTCCTGTACCTCAGGATCAGCATTTCCAGTCCTCAGAATAGAGCTGAGTGTCACTCTGCAAAAACATACAAGAGACATGGACGTTTGCTCCTAGCAGCAGTCCCCGTAACTTGTGAATGAGGAGAGACGCAGACAGAGAACTGAGGCAGAAGCTGAGGTGCTCAGTGTTGACAGGAGTGAACCAGAGCTATATAGTCAGGAAATAGCCTTTCAGCCTTATGTACAGATTACATAGTAAAAACCAGTAAAATATGTCTTCAGTAAAGCTTCATGGAAACGAAACCATATACTGTTTAGGCAAGCATATGTAAGCAAGAACAAAGTCAAGACAGAATCATAATCACAAATGTCATGAACTTGTTTCCCAGGGGCTGTGGAGAGAGCTGGAGTGAATAGGAACACAGAGGGAGCTAGAAGTTGTGAGAGATGGTCTGTTTCTGGGGGTCATTGTGGAGTGCATAGGTCATCATTACATTACACAAGAAAGTAAAAGGTTTAAAAAAGAAATATGTTGGTTCTCTTCAGATTGTTGCTGCATATATTCTTCTGCGTGTAGTTGGTCATGATTCTCTCCCTCCTGCCATGTTTGGGGGATGTCAGGGACATATTCTGTGTGTGACATAGAGAGACAATCTGTGTTATGATAAGAGAAAGATTGAGAAATCATTCAGGGAGGAAGAAGGGGTGGGAGAGTCTGAAATTCCAGGTAGGAACAACTGCAAGACTAAGATGCAAGCTCACACATGAACCTGAGAGGTAGCTGTGGATACAGATGAGCAGGTACAGACAGCAATTACAGCCCTCAGTAGTCAGGTAGGAAATGCCCCTGTGACTCAGTACCCTGGCTGGGATGGGGTGACAGGAAGCTCCCACTTGTGGGCTCCCCAGGGCCGGGCTGCTCCTCAGCAGTGTGTGAGAATCACTCTGAGGCAAGGGTGCCCTGTTTGGTTGTCTTTGGTCTGCTGTGACTGCAGCTTCCAGTGTGCTGGGGCCCCCAGTATGCACACCTCAGGGTCCAGGGTCAGACTTGCTGCTCCTAGCTCAACATCAGGAAATCAGAAAGTATGATTTATGAGGATTTTGCTATATTTGAATGCAACATCAATTCTTCCTAGGAAGGAAGGGCTTAGGAAATATCCTGACTCCTGGTCACACTGAGGAGGAGTAGAGGTCCAGTTAGTCTGACATACAATCGCCAGACCCTTGTAGAATTTAAATCTCCCCTGCCCTGGTCTGTCCCTCCTCCAACTGAGTGACACCCCTTTAGCTGTGACAGAAGAACCAGCTTCTTTCCTGTTTCTTCCTTCTACTGCCCCCACTAGAGGAGGAGCTTGGTATGGGGGACTGCAATGGTGGGAAAGTACTCACTTAGGTAGGACATTTTCATGGCAGCTGATGGCTTGGTATGGTGTCTGCATACTCAAGCAGAGCTCTCCGCAATTTCCTCTTGGAGGGCCTTATGTCCAGGCCTTATGCTGGAGGAGTGTGGGGAGCCCTGAGGCAAGCAGCACCCACTTGTGGAGAGGCAAGTGGGTGGTGCTGGTGGAGGAGGAGAGCAAGAAGCTGCACCCCAGGACCAGCAGGTCAACATGAAATTTGTCCTACAGAATGGGCTGTGGGCACTTTGAGGCAGAAACCTGAGCATTTGAGTGTGGGGACTTGCCCCCAGCAGCATCAGCAGACCCCATAGATGGGTCTGTAAGGGAAGCCATCAAGGGATAGAAGACCTCATAGGGCTCACAGGGACATTCCTCAGCCCAAGAGGCAGTCTTGAATGCTAAAATGGTTTAAATTTGCATTCGTGCACATTCAGTGGTAGATTTTCTTTCCTTCCTTCATTTCTTCCTTTCTTTCTTTCTTTCTTTCTTTCTTTCTTTCTTTCTTTCTTTCTTTTTTCTTTCTTTCTTTCTTTCTTTCTTTCAGGGGAAATCAGCACAGCAAGAGCTTGTCATTTGTGGGACTGTGAACACCCACCAGGCAACACTGGGTGTACCCCCAGGAGGAGAGTCCGCAAGGTAGTCCAACCCATTCTCTTTCCCAATCTGGCCTATAAGATGCTTGCAATCTTGCAAAGGTTCAGTGCAGAAGAGAAAGTTCACAGATCTTAAATACTTGTAATAACAGTGAGCTATGGGAGGGAGGAAGATGGAGGAGGACAGAGGGGAATAGGGAGGGGCCAGGAGGCACGAGGAAGGATGAAGGAGGATGGGAAGGGTCACTGGAGGACAGAGCAGGGGGTGCTGAAGGGGACTGGGAGAAAGACGGAGGTAGACTGAAGGGTAGGGTGAGGGAGAGGACACAGGGTGTAGGAGCAGGCTGAAGAGGACAGAGGAGGACTGAAGGGGGGGTAGAAGGGGAAGGAAGAGGATGGAGGACTCTGGAGAGGCATGCAGGGGGCTAAGGGGTCCAGGAGAGGGACAGAGGGGGAAGGAAGGGGGACACAGGAGGATGAAGAGGGAATGAGGGGGGACAGGGAGGGACACAGGGGGATGGAGTACTATGAAGAGGGGTACAGAGGGGTGGAGGGAGGACAGAGGGGGAAGAGAAAGGGAATGAAGAGAGATGGGGAGGGACACAGGGGGGCAGAGGGGACAGAGGATGAGAATGGAAGGGGATGGAGGGGCACTGAGAGGGCTACTCCTGGGCTGAGAGGAGACAGAAGGGACTGGGAGGGACACAGGGTAATGAAAGGGAACAGGATGGACAGATAAGGATGCAGGGGAACAGAAGGGGGACAGAAGGAGGACAGGGAAGTGGAGGGGGAAATAAGTGGAAGGAAGGGGTGGAGGTCTGTGGAGAGGGACACAGGGTGGCAGAAAGGACTAGGATATGGACGGAGGGAGATGCAGGGGGTGGAAAGGGGGATGAGGGGTGATGGAGTGGGTTGGAGAACAATGGGGAGGGACGCAGGGGGAAGGAGAGGACCGGGAGGGCTGGACAGCCATGCGGGGTGGGGGGAAGGGGGCATCACAGAAGGGGCCACAGGATGGATGAAGTCTCCGCGTGCAGCAGACCCACAGTCAGGACATGGCACTGGGGTCCACGGAGGCCCAGGATGTGGGAGGGGATGTGCGCTGATGGAGCCATGGCGACCTGGGGCCCATCTTCTCCCCGCCCGGAGATCCTGGAGTCCAGAGCTGCCTCGGGGAGGGCCCACCACCCGGCCCCATCCTGTACAGCTGCTCACCCCCAGCCCGGACCATGGATCCCAGACATAGCCCCCCACCTCCGCCTGCCCCATTCGTTCCACCTGCCCTCCCCGGGCCAAGACAGTGGATCCCAGACCTAGCCTCCCACCCTGTCTGCTGCCTCTGCCCCTTGACCACCTACCCTAGGTCTGGCCCCTGCCCCACCCCTTCTTCCTGCCCTGTCCCAAGCCACGGGCTCCCTAGAGAACTGGCAGATGTGAGTGACTCAGGCTTGCATGGACAAAGCAGGAAGGAGCCGTGTCCTCCCCAATCCCACCCTGACCCTCTTGGTCCCTGGACATGTCTTCCCTGCTTTCTATTCGAGCACCAGCCTTTGCCAACACTCACAGGCCATTGCTTCTAGCCTGGGCCACACAGACTTATCCAGTTTGTGGCTCTAGGTTTCAGGAGAAAAAGCAGGAAAATAAAGAAGGCTCAAAAGAGAGTGAGGGAGTGCTCAGGAGTAAGAGGGAGGGGAAATGACAGTAGCCCATGAACCCTCCCCTGAGGAAGAGAAGACTAGAGACCCTACAGAATCCTGCTGTGTATACCATGGCCTGTGGGTTCTCCTGGGAATCTCCGGCTCTGAAGTTCACACTAGCCTTCCAAAGTGCCAAAGTGGGTGCAAGGTGGATCTTCCTACAGCTCAGCAATCCACGTTCTTACTTCCTTGCATATAGTGGGGATATAATACATGTTGAAAGAAATTTAGTTCATTTTTATAAATCAGAATAACAAAAGTATACAATACAGGAGACTATAAAATTAACTGTAAAATCCTCTCACCCCTATCCAAGCTATATTCTCCCATCCAAGCCTTATTCCCCTATAACCACTTTTAATTAGTTGTGCCTTTGCCTCTGTCTCTCTTAAATACAAATTACTTATTAATGAAGGACCAAGAACTTAGCTGATATTGAGTTCCCACACTCAGAATTTCTGCCAGTCCTATATGGTTTTAGGTCTTCCTTAGGTTTCCGTTAGGCTTTTAACAAAGTACCTTCTGCTTTCTGTACAAGCCTGGCAATATGTCCTACCTCCTCACTCTTAGGAAGTATTGGCTGACAATCCCATTTTCCTTACAGCATTTTTTCTCTTCTCTGTTTGTCAACATGTTGAACACACCTGAGAGTTTTTAAAAGTTATAATGTGATCATGATTTTGGCTTATGCTTATGGTTCAGTAATTATCATCTTGATGTCTATCAAGACTCAAGTAAAGTGACTGGACACACACAGGGGAAGAGACAAACCTATGCGACCAAATCTGAGTACCTGAAGGGAGAAGATAATTAGAGAAATCTGGAAGGAACATAGGAAAGGGAAGAGAATGGCATCATGTCATTTTGTCATAATAATATAGGATGCCACTTCCTTAATCTTCCGATGACTCTGCTTAATAGCCATAACATTAATCTGGAGCACCTTTCCTCCATTAAGGTGTCCTATGCAACTCCTCTAATTCCTATTCTTACTTGGACTAGTTGTCTCCCAGCCTGGAGCACAGCCTCCTGTACACCCATTCATTACTTGGTGGTGATGCTGCTCCTCGTACTCCCTATTCGTTTACATTGAGTCCACTCTCAAACAAAGAGAAAAACACAAAGTTCTCTGGGTGGTAAATCTTTCAAGTTCTTGTATTTTCAATTAACGCCTTTATTTTGGGATCATTTTCAATAAATTTTTTAACTGAGTATAAGATTCTGGATACAACATCATTTTCTCTTAGAAATCAGGGAAATATCACCTTCAAGCATGCCATTTTGCCAATGAAAAGTCCAATATCAGTTCCATTCTCATTTCTTGCATGGTCACCTGTGTGTCTCCATGGAAAACTGTAGAATCTCCTCATCCCTGAGGTTCAGAAGTGTCACCATGGACTAGCATCCTGGAGCACCTCCACTGACCGCTCAGCATTCAGAAGGTCTGTCACTTGGTGGCTGATGTGAAAAGACATGGAGGAAATGTCCATGCATATTACCAAGTGAAAGAAACCAATCTGGAAAGGAATGACTCAGCTGCGTAACATCCTGAAGACAGCAAATGTATAGATAGTCCATAAGAAGATCAGTGTTTTCCAAGGATGGGAAGGGGGTGGGGATGACTAGGGGGAGCCCAAAGTCCTTTTAGAACAGTGAAATCACTCTGTGTGATGCTATAACTGTGGTTGAAGGGTGCCTGGGTGGCTTAGTCATTAAGCATCTGCCTTTGGCTTGGGTCGTGATCCAAGGGTCCTGGGATTGAGTTCCACATCAGTCTTCCTGCTCAGCGGGAAGCCTGCTTCTCCCTCTCCCATTCCCCCTGCTTGTGTTCCCTCTCTCGCTCTGTCTCTCTCTGTCAAAAAATAAATAAATAAAAACGGTGGTTGAATTACATTGTTGGATTTGACCAGAGAGATGTTTTATGATCTATGGGTCTCAAAAGACACTTTCTGCATTTTGTTTTTTGCCAACTCCAGAGGATCAAAAACTTGACTATCCCAAAGACATGACATCACCTCCTATCGAGTGTCATTTTCAGATGTAAATGTACAAGTGAATAGTTCCATGAAGTGAGTGAAAGGAAAATGAGTGTGCTCGATGAGCTGGAATTGAAATGAGTCAAGAAACCCAGAAAAGCAAATATTAGCACTGTGCTTCTACTATCATCAACTGAAGACTAAGAAATTCAGGCTGTCTGTTGCACGATGGATGTCCTGGCTGGCAGAGTAGAAGGTTTCCTATCCTCACGAAGGTCTGGGTGGATGATCCTTTAAGCCTACCACATTGGCCTTCATTTCATAAACCAACACTGTGACCCTCAGCACCTCCATAGTAAAGGAAGCCCTACCCTCAGTATTCTCAGAGGCCAGTGGGAAGAAGCAGACCATAGAAATGTAGGTAGAACATGAAGTAGGAGATTGCCCAAGGCCAACTCTGTGGTGCAGAGGTGGCACATTTGTCTCTGGTCACAAGTGTCCCAGGACTGACAGAAGGTGCTGTGTAGAGACTTTGGACACTCTGGCTGTCACTGTTGGGTTGTATGGTGCACATGTGACTACACTTGTGGTGAGCACAGCATGGCCTTTAGAGTTGCCCACTCACTATGTGGTATGGCTGAAACTCATGTAGCATTATGTGTCAACTATACTTCAATTAAGGATGAAGAGTATCCCAGGACTTGTAATTAAAGAGCAAAATGAGGGAGACCCAGTAGTGGAAGACATGTGGGAGTTCAGATGAAGCCAGTCTCCTTCCCTGCTCTCCACATGCTCAATCCAACAATTAATGCAGGACCGAGAGCCCTGCTGGCCACCCCAACAGTGGCTATCTCTTACTCTCTTTTCCAGTATCCCCAGACTTTGGCTCAGCTCCACCACAGACCAGCCAGTCACACCACCACCCTGGACCTCACTTCCTCATGCATAAAATAAGGAATTGGAAGATTAATCTATTTGAGGATTCTTCCTGCACAGTGTTTTTTGGTTCTGTGACTCCTGGAAACACAAGAGAACAGTCTTCCTGACCACCTAGGTACAGACGCTAGACTCAGTCAAGGGCTAATTTGCTCATACTCCCCACCCCCACCCCCACCACATCCCATATTGCCATCTGGGTGTTCTGGCAATATTCTTAAAAAGAAATCGCTTTCTGCAATGACTTGCTTTAGAAAATTGTCAAAACCGATCTTATCATACTTAGGTCAATTTCTGCACTCTATACACTCTTCCATTTTTATGTAAGTCTATCCTTTATCCAATGTCACAATGTCCCTATTATGGAAAATTTCTAGTAAGTCTTAGAATAGGGTAAAAATAAGGGGTGAGCCTTCAAACTTTATCATTTTTTTGTTTTGGCCCTTTGTTTCCCTTGCCTTGATGATATTATTTTAATGTATTATTACTACTATCTTATTTATTTTTTAGAGAAATGTGGCAAGGGGTGGGACAGAGGGTTAGGGAGAAATTCTTGAGCAGACTCCTCCGTGCTTGATGCAGAACCCGATTTAGGACTTGATCTCATGACACTGAGATCATGACCTGAGCCAAAATCAAGAGTCAGACACTTAACCCACCGAGCCACCCAGGTGCCCCACCCATATAACTTTAGAATTAGCTTGTCCATATCTATGAACAAAGCTTGCTGGAATTTTGATCAGGACTTTAGTATCTACATATCTAATTGGAAAATAATATTGATCTCATCACATTATTATTTTCCTCTAGGAACACAATTTGGATTTTCATGTATTTGAATCTTCTTTCATTTCATTCATGTGTTTTCTAGTTTTCAGTGTATAACTCCTGCTCATACTTTGTTTTTTATCCCTAAGCATTTTATTTATTTAGTGTTATGGTAATTAAAATAATTGAAATTCCAACTTTTTTCATTGGTGGACTGTGGAAACACTTTTGTAAAATGACCTTGTATTTTGTGACATTTCAACTCACTTTTAAGTTTCAGGTCTAAACTGAAGTCTTTGATCCATTTTGGGCTAGTTTTTCTGTATGGTGCAAGAAAATAGTTTAGTTTTCTTCTTTTGCATGTGGTTGTCCTGCTTACACAATACCATTGATTAAGTGGACTATCTTTACCCCATTTTACATTCTTCAGTCCTTTTTCATCAATAAATTGACCATTGACCAACTATTGTTGGGTTTATTTCTGGGTACTCTATATGTTCCATTTGTCTTTGTGTCTGTTGTTATGGCAATTCCATACTGTTTTGATTATTATAGTTTGTAATATAGTTTGAAACCAGGAAGCATGACATCTGCAGTTTGTTCTTTATCAAGACTGCTTTGATTACTCAGGTTCTTTTGGGGTTCCATAAAAATTTTAGGGTAGTTTGTTCTATTCTGTGAAAAATGCAGGATTTGAATTGAACCTGTGGATTCCTAGGGTTGTATAGACATTTTTACAATACCAGTTCTTTCAAATCATGAGTACAGACTGTGTTACCTTTGTTTGTGCCTTTCTCACCTATATCAAAGTCATGGAGTTTTCAGTGCACATGTCTACAGCCTTCGTAGTTAAATTTATTCTTGGATAATTTATTCTTTTTTCTTATTGTTCCAAATACAACTGAATCCTTTTTATTACTGTAACAGATGTATGATGTTTTCATTAAAGTATCACTAAC
>LNAC01002282.1:0-22874 GCA_002007465.1 Ailurus styani | reverse complement strand
ATTTCCTAGCATTTAGCAATGGTGACTATGAGGTCTTTGTCTCTTTAGAGTCAGTTGTGGGCTCGATATTTTATCACAGTCGATGTGCTTAGTTAGGTCCATCTTAGTTATGCTTCTTACTGACACTTAGTTTGTCCCTAAGCGACACAGACTCAATCTCAATCTGCCTGCACAGGCATGAGCTCTCAGCAGGTGTTTAGTAAATGTGTGCTGAAAGTATGTCAAAGAACTCAGTGAGGCTTATTGATACCATACTTGATTGGTCTGTCATAACATTGTATTACTGTGCCTGCCCCTCCAACAAATGTTTGAAACTGACATTAACCATTTGCCCTCTTTGGTGTTATTCAAGTAGTTCTACTGTGGGATTAGAAAATTTAACACTCGCTCTCCTTCGTTGGATCTTTCTACATTAATGGCGGCACAGTGCGGGACAAGTGACCTCAACTCAGGTTTGATTATCTTTTGGCTTCCAAAATTCATTTCCTCGTGTCACCATTAATTCCACTCACACCGTTTTCTCTGTGCTCATCTGTGCCATCCTCTGCTATTGCTCTACTTCCCAGAAACTTGCAGAGCCCAAACCGCCTCTTTCCCTAACACAGTTCCTCCTTATCACAGTCCCAGCACTCCCATGGGGGTAGTTTGTCAGCAAATCAACAAGTGTCTTTATTCTGCTTCTTCACCTCAGCAGTTTTTCCAGTTATGGCCGTGCACGCTGAAGGCCGAGCCAAGTGTTTGACCTGGGTCACATCAAAGACCTTTTGGTGACCAGCCTGCGTCTCCTCAAACTTCAATTTTCTGATTTCTAACATGAGGCTAAGAGCTAGCTCTCCTGTATCAATGTGAAATGAGTTCCACAAAAGATTGTTAGGACGTTATAAATCATACAACATCTGGGTGTGTAAATTTTTGTATCCACAATTACTTGAAGACAGGCTGCTATGTGAGAAATGTTGGATCAAATGTGGGGGAATTTGACAACACTTTGAACTTATCCCAGTACTCTTAGAGATGGCAGTAATATTTACACATGGATCACTGGATTATATGCAGGAGTTCGTTGGCTATTGTGTTAACATGTAGGGATACTTTTTTCTCCTTTTAACCCCCAGATCTGACCTACTTTCTGGAAGGGCTACTACAGAAATTGGCTATACGGCAATTCAATTCTAGTGAAGGCTGATTCCCCAAATTTTATTTTAATTTTTGTTTCTTATTGAAATATAAATGACATATTATTTTGTGTAAATTTAAGGTGGGCATGTTTATTTGGGTACATTTTATTTTATATGTATGCACATGCATGTGTTTGTGTGTGTATATATGTGTGTATGTATGTATATATATATGTATAAAACACTTAATAACCACCTAGTATTAATTATATCTCCATGATGTCTCATAATCATTATTTGTATGCTTCCTCGAATATTACTGTATCCATTTTTGGTTCTGGTTGACAGTGATCAATGCTGAGTGTTCAGTGTTCTTCATACTCCCCATAATTGTGTGTAAATTTTTCTGAAAGTAACAGGGTTGCCTCATAAGCTTTGGTTTTGCAGTTCTATTCTTACCTGGCATTTGGAACATTGAATGAATAACTTTCCAGAGTGTGTGGTGTGGACACTGTAGGCAGTAGAGACTGCCTTAGAATGGAGATACATTTTCCCCAGTTTAAACTCAAATGAGGCTATTTTCTCTGTGCATACTCCTAGGCTTGGCTATCAGGCATTTCAGTCATACACTTTACTATTGATGTTGCTGTCAAACACTTAACTGTAGTAGTGGTGTCTGAGTACTAATGAAGCTGCTGAAGTATCTTGTAATTTCAGCATCTGTGTTTCCTTGTACCTGCCATGTATCCTTGCACCTCCACCTCAGGATGTATGTGTGAGTATGGCTTTTTCTCCACTTATCTAAGGAAACTGAGGCACAGAGTGGTTAAAGAAATTTAACAAAGGAAATATTTTGAAATGCTAGACCCTGAATTTGAACCCCAGCTTTTTTGTCACTTCTATTAGTTAGTGTTTTGTTGCTGTTAATAGAAAACACTCTGTTAATAGCACAGGGATTAATTGGAGAGTTAGAGGCTTTTAAATATTGTCTTTATAGGGCCTGGAGATATACGTGTATTCATGGCCTGTCAGAATGATTATTACATACATCAGAATTCGCCCCCAAGGGGAGCTGTCACTACTGCCACAGCTGAGGAGTAGGGAAATCAGTATATTTTCAGTGCAACGCTGCCTTTAGGCATAGGGTGCATTAGTTGCCTACCTGAAAGCAGGGAAGTCTACCAGAGTTGTTATCTCAGTGAAAATACTTCTTCAGCTGGATCCATAGCTCTAAATCAAGCCTGCCTTACTCCACATCTCTCTACATTTAAATTGACTTTAAAGTAAATCTGATCAGTGTGCTTTAGACTGACAGAAGATAAAAGGCATCAGGAGACTTAGGGGCAAAAACCCTGGGATATGGGGATTTAAGTTTTCCATCTTCTTTAAAATAGAGAGACAAATTTATGAACAGAGCTCAAAGATATGCTGAGAGAAGCAATATAAGGCATCCAACACAGTCTTCTTAACCCTGTGTTCACTAGCACCTTGATATTTTCCTGCTCTCCTTTTAGCCCATCTGATACTACTGTTGCTCAATCCTGGATGAAACTTAAAACTCGGCTTGTGCTCTAGGCTGCTTGATGATGCTAGGTGTATGTTGGGGAAAAAAGGAAATCTCCAAACTTGGAGTACTGTATTATGTTTTTGTTTATGTACTTATGTATTATGCTTTTGTTTAATTAGAATTCTTAAAAAAATTTTACTACTCCCAAATCAGCCACCTTACCTATACCCCAAAAGTCTATTCTGTATTGTCCCCCATTCCTCATTTTTCTTATTGGAATCTTCCCTCAGAATCTCCACAGGGTTATCTCTTACTTCAGGAAGAAAACATAAGTCCTCATAAAAAACTCAACTGAATTATCCTTTCTCTCTTAAATTCATCCATATTTCCATTCTCTGCAGATAATTTAAGACTTTATCCTCTTCCTCCATTTGTGATTTATACTCACCAAATATCCTGATTCCTTTCTTGATATATATAATAGATGCTACAAGCCAGTATGGCCTTAGAATCTTTTTGTCCATGTTTGAACACCAAGTCCACTATTTACTAGTTATGTAACCTTGGATAATTCACTCAGCCTCTCTAAACATCCATTTCTTATCTGTAAAAGAGAGTGATTTAAGATTATCTTCTTCACAGAATGGTAGGGAAAACTAAATGAAAGAACCCATAGAAAATAATTGAAATATGACCTGCTACTAAGAAACACTCAGCAAAGTGAGTTGTCATCAGATAGATGTGGTTTAACTGTAATGTACTGGATGAGAACATAATACCTTATAAAAAAAATATGTTTTCTCTAGTCATATTGGTGTTGGTAGTACTGAGACTACTTATGTAAAAATTGTAATAAGTCAATGAGTATTTTATTTTCTAATTTTATTATACCTGTTATTGACAACCAGTATTCTTGGTTTAATAGAAATGTATAAAATTGGTCTGGTACATTTTGTCATACCACATAATAAATAAAACAATAAATATAGTAAGGAAAATTGTTTAAAACACATCAAATATTTGTAAATCCAATAATTCATAATTATTCTTTTGAAATATCCTTATTTGTCATCTGTGAAGGATTATAGCCAAAATCATTAGTTTGAAAACTCTCAAAAAGAAATAATCAGTACCCTGTGTTTCCTTTACAATTTATACATCAAAGTAACAAAATTGTTGAAGGAAAATTGTTTTAAAGCTGTATTCTAGTTAATAAAGAAAGGACAGAAGTATAATATCACAATTTCACAACTCCTAATGATATAATGTTTCTACACAGTCATCATTAATTTCTGCTAACTGTAAAATAAATCACAATCTGATCTTACATGCCTCTTTATGGAAATACTAAAAATGCTAAACAATGTACCTGTATCTGGTCAAGCTTATAGATCCAATTATTGATATACAGGAAACAGAGAAAAAAATATTCTAAACTATACTATAAAGATACAATCAGCAAACTCAAGAATGTAGAAAAATCTACAAGTCACACCATCCATTTTCTTCAATGAATAATTGATATGAAAAAGAAGGGAGGATAGGTTGGCAACTTATAGACTAAGACTTAAAAGAGTTATCAAAAAAAGCTAGGTAAAATTGAACTGTAGTTTTTGAGTATACATCAGTGTGATAAAACTATACAGGAAATAATGGATAAACCATAAATGTCAAGATAGTGGTTACACTTAGGGAGCGAGGGGGGTGGGTTGTGACTGGACAGGGTACTGAGAAGCCTGCTGGGTTGACCAGCAAATTTCTAATCATTGATTTGTGTGGTGGTTACAGGTGTGTTTCCCTTCTAAGTCAATAAACAATGATTTTGTGTTATGCAATTTTCTATATTTGTGCTATATTTCACATAAAAAATTAAAAGAAATGATTAGGCAATGACCAGATATTGCCTGCACTTAAAAAAAAACACTTTTGGTGAAGACAATTCTCTCACTTATTGATGAACTCTTTCAAACTTCTAGACAGATAAACTGGAAACACTCACTCCATCTCAGAAATCAAGTGAATTTTGTCCGAGGTTAGTTTCTGTGTATATAGCCCTGTTAATGTTTCTCTCTATTGGGTGGACCTGCCCCCACCCTGAGCCCCAAGGTTGATGGCTTGTGAGGACATCCTCTCACTATTTCTCACTTTTTCTTTAAGGTTTTAGAAGTGAAGAATCCTTTGTTCTCTAACAGAGATATTATTGAATAGTAGTCATGTTAACATTCTCATGATCAATTCAATAGACCTAGGTGAAGAAAACATCCCAGGTCTGTCCTGCTTCCTTGCTAGTACTAACCTTATATGAACACAACTGCCTAAACCTTGCATGACAAGTTCTCCCAGAGACATTTTATTAAGTCAATCTGAGATTTACAGAATGCCCAAGAAAGGCTCCAGCACATGTGTGGAGTATTGTCCAAGGGTCTTTGCACATTCAACCTCTCAGTGCTTCCAATTCATTGTGAATAAGCATGCACACTCTCTTTATTTGACAACAAACAATTAAACCATTACCAGAGGCAAAGAGAATGAAGGTGTTTGATATCTAATGGCTTGTGAACAGCACCGAACTGGTAAAATAGTGGCAGCCATAGACCAAAACCATCAAGGGTCCAGGTCTGTTAGACAGAAAATTTTTTTCTACTCCTAAACTCTGGAGAACAAAATTATTAAGTTAGAAACAGTCACCAATTTGTAAAGTATTTTGACTTGTTGTTGGATTTATTTAATATCCAACTTTATGACCTTATCTCGTACTTTGCAAATTGTATTTTCCCAAGATCTTTTTTTTTCTATTTCATTTTTATCTAAATTAAGATAATTTACAGACCAGCTCTTCTAGGCTTTGGCTCAAATGTTACAAACTCTCACTGAGGGTAAGTCTATTGATTAGTGTCTATGGACTTTGCTCATCTCAGAGGTCTTAATCAGTTTAATTAGGCTGACATCCACAGTCCCATGTCATTACCACTAACTGACGAAGGTTCCAACATGACATTCATTTGTTCTTAGACAAAACCCAGTACCAGCAATACCAGCAGTGAGCAGGGTTCCAAGCCTCCAGAATGGGGCAAGAAAGTCTGTGGACCCAGGGTGTACTCTGAGGAGGTGCTGGTGAGTGGGGCAGGATGCAGATGGTTAGAATACAAGTGGATCTGAGTCCAGTGCTTGCCTATGTGATCCACCACAGCATTTTAGGGTAGCCATTGTTCAAGCACCTGCACAAAAGCTGTTAGTTGAGCAGCTTCACTGGGACAAGGTTTTCCTTCGGCATTCCTTCCACACACACAGCCACAGTGCTTAACATAAAAACAAGTTATAACCCCATCCTTACATCACAGAAGCCATCAGCAAAAGTTACAGGCTTACTGGGGGGCCCTCTGAAAGAAGGAAAATCAAAAAGCCTCTGGGATTCAAATTAATGAATGATCTTAAGTCTCATTTCCTAGGTTCGGCTATACCTTCATGTATTTCATGAGTGCCTCTCTAGTCACTAGTGTCTTCCTTTGGTTGCTGGGTTTCTGGGTAGTTAACCCATCTCCTGCCTTCATTTGTTCAATAGCGATTCTCATTTTACTTGTATCTTTGAGTAGAATTGTAAATCAGGTGTGCCAGTCTAGGTTTAATCATTACACCGTCAAATTGCTCTCCCAGACTGTGTGAACAAAAATGAATGGAAATTTTCGTTTTACAAATCCTACTTTTGGACTTAGCCCATTACTGAGAACTAAGAAGGCCGAGCGTACGGATGGCAGCGAGGGGTCAATCCACGCCCCGCGTTGGGTCGGCGGTGGAGGAGTCGGAAGTGGTTGGGTTTGGGGGAGGAGATCCGCTCACACACAAGAGGAGAGGGTTGATCCGCCATATCTGCTGCTGCTGCCGCAGTTGCGAATGCAGTGCTGGGACTTAGCTGCCACTGCGCTGCCGCTGAGGTTCGTGTCGCTCCCCCTTGGCACTTCGCTCTTGCAGTCTTACCCCTTGGCGGCGTAGCCCGCTCTTTCTGGCGTGTTAACCCCGCTCCCTCCCCGCCACCCATCAGGTCCTCAGACCATGGATCCGGGCAGCAGCAGCAGCGACTCAGCGCCCGACTGCTGGGACCAGGTGGACATGGAAGCCCCGGGTTCGGCCCTGAGCGGAGACCGAACCTCCTCGGCGGTTGCCGAGGCCCAGCAGGAGCATCTCAGCTCGGCCTTCAGCCGTCAGCTCAACGTCAATGCCAAACCCTTCGTGCCTAACGTACACGCCGCGGAGTTCGTGCCGTCCTTTCTGCGGGGCCCGGCCCAGCCGCAGACCCCCCCGGCCGACATCACCAGCATCGATGAAACCTGCACCAGCGCGGGCGACCCTCAAGGTAAAAGGCTGGGACGGGGGGCACCTGTGGAACATTCCAAAGAGGAGCAGTTAGTGGTGCATGAAGGTTCCAGTTCAGCCGTTACCATGGAACTTTCAGAACCTGTTGTAGAAAATGGAGAGGTGGAGATGATCCTAGAAGAGTCATGGGAGCACAATAAAGAAGTAAGTGAAGCTGAGCCAGGGGGTAGTTCCTTGGGAGATTCAGGGCCCCCAGAAGAAAGTGGCCAGGAAATGATGGAGAAAGAGGAAATGAGAAAATCTAAATCTGTGTCCGTGCACTCAGGTGCTCCTAAAAAAGAACACGTAAATGTGGTGTTCATTGGGCATGTAGATGCTGGAAAGTCAACCATTGGAGGACAAATAATGTTTTTGACAGGAATGGTTGACAAAAGGACACTTGAGAAATATGAGAGAGAAGCTAAAGAAAAAAACAGAGAAACTTGGTATTTGTCGTGGGCCTTAGATACAAATCAGGAAGAACGAGACAAGGGTAAAACAGTAGAAGTGGGTCGTGCCTATTTTGAAACAGAAAAGAAACATTTCACCATTTTAGATGCTCCTGGCCACAAGAGTTTTGTCCCAAATATGATTGGTGGTGCTTCTCAAGCTGATCTGGCTGTACTGGTAATCTCTGCCAGGAAAGGAGAATTTGAAACTGGATTTGAGAAAGGTGGACAGACAAGAGAACATGCGATGTTGGCAAAAACAGCAGGGGTAAAACATTTAGTAGTGCTTATTAATAAGATGGATGATCCCACAGTTAATTGGAGCAGCGAGAGATATGAAGAATGTAAAGAAAAACTGGTGCCCTTTTTGAAAAAAGTCGGCTTTAGTCCCAAAAAGGACATTCACTTTATGCCCTGCTCAGGGCTGACAGGGGCAAATATTAAAGAGCAATCAGATTTTTGCCCTTGGTACACTGGATTACCATTTATTCCATATTTGGATAATATGCCAAACTTCAACAGATCAGTTGATGGACCAATTAGACTGCCGATTGTGGATAAGTACAAGGATATGGGCACTGTGGTCCTGGGAAAGCTGGAATCAGGATCCATTTTTAAGGGCCAGCAGCTTGTGATGATGCCGAACAAGCACAATGTGGAAGTTCTTGGAATTCTTTCTGATGACGCTGAAACTGATAATGTAGCCCCGGGTGAAAATCTTAAAATCAGACTAAAGGGAATTGAAGAAGAAGAGATTCTTCCAGGATTCATACTTTGTGATCCTAATAATCTGTGCCATTCTGGACGCACGTTTGACGTTCAGATAGTGATTATTGAGCACAAATCCATCATCTGCCCAGGCTATAATGCGGTGCTGCACATTCATACTTGCATTGAGGAAGTTGAGATAACAGCCTTAATCTCCTTGGTAGACAAAAAGTCAGGAGAGAAAAGTAAGACACGGCCCCGCTTCGTCAAACAAGATCAAGTGTGCATTGCCCGTTTAAGGACAGCAGGGACTATCTGCCTTGAAACATTCAAAGATTTTCCTCAGATGGGTCGTTTTACTTTAAGAGATGAGGGTAAGACCATTGCGATTGGAAAAGTTCTGAAACTGGTCCCAGAGAAGGACTAAGCAGTTTTCTTGATGTCCCTGCACAATACTGTGAGAATTGACTACAAAATTTCACCACTTTCTCTTATTTACTGCCCATTGACAGAGTTTTCTTCATATTTTGCAAAGAGAAAATTCACAGCAAAGATCGTGTTTTGTCAGCTTTCTCATGTTGAGATCTCAGTTATGTCACTGTTGAATTGACCCACAACTTTCCTCCTCCTGTGCCATTTTGCTTCTTTGGACAGAACCAGTGATAGTTTTGTAAGTGATGTGGGTGTAATTGTCTATAACAATGAAAAATTAATATATTTTTTAATTTTCATTTTCTCTTAGGATATTTAGACAACCCTTGTTCCACGCAGATCAATCAGAGTGTGTCAGTGTGTGTGTACATGTTAAAAAGACAACTAACATGTCAATAAAATATTCCATTTGAAACTCTTATTGGTATCTGAAATGCTTTTGAATATTTTTTAAAAATTTGTACATAATAACTTTCAATTAGCTTTTTTACTTTCTCTAGTCATTGAGCACATCTTATTACTTGGGCTTTTAAAAACTGTCCTCCACTCACTATTTTAAATGAGGCATTTACAAACAATGCACAGGTTTGTATTAAAAGAAGATTTTTCATTCAGAAAAAAATCTATTTGAGGGCTCTTCCCAGAAAACTTTGTTTTCTCCGTCCAATTTGAATCAATAAAGGAGCTTTTATGTCTCCCCACTTATGATTTGAAGAAGAAAGCATTGCCACATTACAAATATACCTGGGGATTCAGACCATATGTTGACTAAGCTTTTATCCATACCCCTTTGCTTTGTTCACCATGAGACTTGTGATTCGGGATACAACACAAAAAGGGGCATGACGGTTGAGAAGATACATGCTTACAATAGGGCCGTAAGTCATTTACTGAAAAGTAAGGGTTAGTGTGGGCCCTGAGCTGGGAAATGAGCCTATTCCACCCTTGTATTCTTCTGTGTTTGGAGTTGGTAGGAAAAGTGGAAAGTCATTTTTACAATCAGATCACAACCCACATTTGAGTCAGAGATACTAGACTTCTCCGTACAGTGTATTAAGGAAAGCACCCAACTCTCCATCCTGAGGTGGCTACTTTGATTGCTGGGACAGCAGCTTTATAACCTGCATAACTATCAACAGCTGCAAGAGCTTTCAGTCTTGGTAAGTGGGTAGTGACCCAATGTAAACAAACACCTGCCAATTGTGGGCAAGGCCAGTTCCTCCACACTCATGGGCTGGTTGGACGGGGGTGGAGACTGGCTACCAGAACAACCTGGACCCATGCTTAGGCAAAGACAGTGTCCGCTTCTTCATGGTCCCTTGGTGTGTACCCATGTACCTCCAGGATTTCTAACCTGTCAGATAGCCACAGGTCTTATCAGAGCATCAGTAGCATGGTTCTGTGAATCATCCATCATAGATCTTCAGGGACATGCACATGGGAAACAAGGATTTTTCTTTTGTCCTATGTCAGCTAACCTAATCCACGTGCATACAGCTCATATTGTCCTGGACCCAGACCTTTAATAATAGAATATCAGTGGCAAGAGTTTCATCTTTATTTTAGATTCCTTCTCTTGCCTCTGTGCTCTGAATTTTGTACAAAATACAGACCAATTCAATGTCTGCCAGAAGTGTTGCCCTGCAGCCCCTTAAAATTATTTCTGGTGCTACATCGACCTCATTTTTTCACAATTTTAGTAATTTACCAATAGGATTATTGTAGCTATCTTTCACTAATAGGCCAAATCCACAAGGTAGGACATAACTTTTTTTCTATCCAATTAGGATGATTTCCCCTAAAAAACTGGCTCCTAAATGTCTTTCTCAATAGCCAGTTGAATAGCAAATTCTCCATCAGGAGCTTTGAACTGTGTGTGTGTGTGTGTGTGTGTGTGTGTGTGTGTGTGTGTGTGTGTGTGTGTGTGTACACCTTCAGAGACCAGGACATAAACCTCTGGAAATAGATTTCAGAAACTAATTCTTTTCATTCAGTGAGAAACAGATCATCCAGGTGATTGGTGACACCAGACTAGCTCTTTAGGAAACTGGATGTAAACTCATGGTGACATTTCTTTCTAACTTCCTGAATATACCTTCCTTTCTATTTCTTAATGTCTGATGGTGGTCTCTCATACTGCAAACGGGGGGTAGTTCACAAACACAACACTAGTTTTCCCTAGAGCATACTGAGCTGTGTCCTTTCAGAGGTCCCCTATTGCCTCCATTTCAGGCCAGTTTAACTTAACTGTGTTCAGAGCTTCATCTGGCAACCAAGATAGTGTAGAATCTCACCAAGTCAGGCTGCATGCTATAAATACATGATGAACTTCCTGCTTAAGGCTTTCTCAATAAATGTCTACCCATTGGATCTTGGCAACTTTTCTCCCAAACCTCTTCCTTTATTTCTCTGGTCATTATGGGACAAATCTGAAATTCAGGGAAAGAGGCCAACTTATCCTGTATTTCAGCAGAGACCCAAAAAAGAAAGAAAAGAGAAGGTTTGGACTATGTAGAAGCTAGCAGACCTCCCACATTACTCACCTTGAGCATCTTTCTCTGGTACCCAGAACAAACTGCAAGTGCTTTTAATACTGACTAGTTAATGTTCCTGTGTTCAAAAGACAAATCCTTTCTCAAAACAGACACTCCTTTCACAGTGTCTTGATTCTGGTATACTGCAATGCAAAAACCTGCTTTTTATAAAGTTTACTTATAAACATTTTGCAGTTCAAATATTCAACTCATTTTAGTTAAAATGGGCTGTTTGGCAGCAGGGAGATGATTAGTTCCCATTTCATGACCATTAAAAAAGAAACTCTCTAACAACCACAGAAGTTCTGCCAAAACCTGAGCATTTGAACATGTTCACATTAATCCAGTTTTATGTTTGACAGAATTCTTTTTATATTTTCTGTTGAGACTATTGGTATATTTCCATTTGTTCTAGTTTTCAGTTACAATATCTGCTTTACTTACCCTTAAAAATATTGTGTGGTTTCTTTTATAAATTCGTGGGCAAAAGGTTCAGGCTCTAAGAATCAACCACCAATAAAAAGGAGTTCAGCAAAGCCCCTTATTTTCTATAAACTCATATTAAGCAACCAGAATTTGCATACACAGAAAATTTGAAGACATTTCTTAGCCATCTAATGAAGGTAACTCTTTGATTGCTGAACTTCAAAAGTCTATGCAGAGAATATTGAGACCTGTCCCCCAATTTTAGCATGAGAGGGCAAAAGCAAACAAAAAGGCTTGTCCATAGTCAGGCTACTGTACATAATCGAGTCATTGTATCTCTCACTTGATACAATATGTATCCACTTAAAGCTCTTCTTTCACACTTGGAACACTGAGTTAAAAAGGCTTCCTAAAGTCTCTAACAGAGACTTGGATGAATTATCTCCTCCAGAGACTGCTTTTACTAGCTCTACCAGTGACTTTTGCTGCCCCAATAAATTCACAGAAGACTGCATGGCCACATGGCAAGTGACTAAGACCCCAAATGGCTTCTGCAGGGTTACCTGAGAGTCCCCGGATTAAAGGTCAGAGTTTGATTTCTACCTTTGTATTTCTTTTGACACCTTGCTTTATTTAACTGATGTTCATGTAAAATATTATTTAGCTTTCTAAACTGCTTTAGCCTCTTTTGTCAGTTTGGCAGGGTATATGTGAATAGGTGAGATAAAATATATTAATACATTTTTTTAAATATCTAAAGGCTTAGCTCTGTGTGGTGCTAATGACAGAATCCTCTATGCGTATCTGTGTTCCTCAGTGCATTCTAAGCCAAAAGGAACTGTGGTCTTAAATAGTAGATGAGCTGCAACCATGCATTTCACACATTTAAGAAGGGCATACAGGTGACACCTGGGTGGCTCAGTTGGTTAAGCATCTGCCTTCAATTCAGGTCACAATCCCAGGGCCCTGGAACGGAGCCCTGCCGCGTTGGGCTCCCTGCTCAGTGGGGAGTTTGCTTCTCCCTCTGCCTCCACCCCCCCCACTTGTGCTCTCTATCTCTCTTTCTCTGTCTCTCTGACAAATAAATAAAAATCTTAAAAAAAAAGAAGGGCACACAAAGGGTTTGAAGGGCAGGAGATACATCTAAGGAGGCCCTTAAAGGATGGTGATTCAGGATGGATGAGAGGTGGCTTCACAAGATCCTGGTGGTGAATAAAACATTACAGTGACCAGAACTTAATGTAATTCAAGAAGAACTGTTTGCCTCTATGGATGGTAAAGTATTCAAGGCCTGGAGGGAAGTTGGGGGCCTGAGAAATCTGAGAAATTTCATAGCAGAATCTGAACCGGGCCTGCAGGCAGTTGAGGGGGGGAGATGTTGAATGCATATCAGATTCATTCTGTAAGACAAAAAGGTAAAAACTGCTGGAAATACTGGCAGAAAGAAAGCCAACTCTGAGGATGGTGACCCTGCCAAGACCCCCAGGTATAAGTGTCAGGCTCCACACTGTTTACCAATGCCTAACTGAGTTAGTAGAATCCAAGATAACGTATATGACCTGGATGTACAGACTGCTAACAGCTACAATGAAAGGTAAGTTCTGCTCTAGGTCACCCTAATGCCTCCACCTCTGCCAGAAGACTCCATCATTAGAGAAGTGGCCAGCATCAAAATATGTCTGCTTCTGCCAAGGAGAGAGTGGACCTCTTTTTCTTCCCCTGTTCATGTTTCAGAAAGTGATCTTGGTAAGCCAGAGAAGGAACTATGGCCCATGGCAGAGGGGTAAAGTAATGTGCTATGAAGGCCCTAATAGGATCCCCCAAACAAGCCACCTCAGCCCGCTTCTATGAGTCTCAGGTCCCTCATGCATAACATGGAAATAATGCTTGCTGCCCGTGTTATGGGGTTGTTCTGAGGCCTAAACAAGGTAGAAGTTACCATAGTCCTGGAAATGGCATGTGGCTCAACGCTTATGAGTTTATTCCCTTCAGGGCATATTCAATATTTACCCTTGACAGTGTTTTTGACCCAACCAGCTCTGCTTCTTCTCACTGGATTGGTTGATTGCTGACCCAATAACTTTAACTACCAATGCCCTGTAGTAAGAAAAAACTGATTTTTTTTTAAAAGAAGCAGTATGTCCAGTCCAGGGGGGAGGCTCAGAATTTCTTCAGTCCAGTCATGGCTATCCTATTCCCCTTTGCCTGGTGATGGTTCTTTCCAGTCTTCCTTACATCTAAGTGTTGCCGTGTGGCCCAGGTCTGCCCAATGAAGTATATGGGAAATATGTAGGGGATTTATACAAAAAAGGCTGTTTCTTAATAGAAAGGGTAGATGTGAGCAAAGATGATGGTACTTGGAATGTGATAGAGATTCCTGGAGGTATTGCAGCCATGTGTGACAAGCATCTGGTCATAGAGTCAACCTTCTGAAAATGGTTGAGTAGGAGGTTGGAAGCTTGGGTATCCTTGTGGGATCTTTGAGCATCTGAACCAATGCAAGGGTACTTCTGTACTTCTTATTCTGAGTGGGAGGATGGGGAAAGTAAGGCCCTGTTTATTTACACTGTTGTCTCTAAACTTTAGCTGCATAGTAAATTTATTGAAAATAACTTTTAGAAATACCAGTGCCCTGGCACCATACGCAGAACTTCTGATTAATTAGTCTACCATTGGGGCACTTGGGTGGCTTAGTCAATTAAGTGTCTGCCTTCGGCTCAGGTCATGATTTCAGTGTCCTAGGATAGAGCCCAGCATAGGATTTCCTGCTCAGCAGGGAGCATGCTTCTCCCTCTCTGCTACTTCTTCTGCTTGTGCTCTCTTGCTCTTTCTCTGTCAAAAAAATAAATAAAATCTTCAAAAAATTAATCTACATTGTGGCTTTGGACATTAAAAAAAAGCTTTCTGTTATAAATAGTGTGAGGTACATGACAAGATATAAAGAAACACATAAGTCTCACACAGCTTCAACAATTAAGAATTCTTGGATCTATACTCCCACATTCTTCTCTACCCACAGGTTATTTTGAAGCTAATCGTAAACATCGTATCACTTAATAAACGATTATTTCAGTATGCATCTCTAAAATATATAGACACTTTAAAAATGTAAGCACAGTAACATTATTGCATTTAAAAAAGTAATTGTAATTGCTAACATTAACATTTTCCATTTGTTTCATACATCGCTTTTCTCTCTTTTTTAAATTTTTTTTATTTTAATTTTAATTTATAGTTGGCATACAATGTTATATTAGTTTCAGGTGTACAGCATAGTGATTCAACAATTCTATACATTACACAGTGCTCACCACAATAATTGTAGCCACATCTGTCACCATACAATGTTATTACAATGTTATTGACTATATTCCCTATGCTGTACTTTTCATCTCCATGACTTACTTATTTTGTGACTGGAAGTTTGTACCTCTTAGTCCCCTTCACTTATTTCATCCATCCTTCAACTCCCTCCCTTCAGGCAACTACCAGTTTGTCCTCTGTATTAATGATTCTGGGTTTGTTTTTTGTTGTTGTTGTTTATTTGTTTTGTTTTTTAGATTCCATATAAAAGTTAAGTCATATGGTATTCATCTTTCTCTGTCTGACTTATTTCACTTAGCATTATACTCTCTAGGTCCATCCATATTTTCACGAATGGCAAGATCCCTTTCCTTTTTTTTATGGCTGAGTGATATTCCCTTGTATATATATACCAAATCTTTATCCATCCATCCATCAATGGACATTTAAGTGTCTCCAGATAGAAGTACACAGCACTACCTATGAGATATTCCTGTCAAAAAGAAGAAGGAGAAAAATCTAACTTGAATCTAATAAAGGCTCTGTCTCCAATTTGAAAATCAGATTTCATAAGTCAGTCAGAGAACAACAAATATCACATTATTTCACTTGCATGTGAAATTTAAGAAACAAAACAAATGAACAAAGGGGAGAAAAGAGAGTGACAAACCATTAAACAAATTTTTAACTATAAAGAACAAACTGATGGTTTGGGGGTGGGGGATGGGTGAAATAGATGACAGGGATTAAAGAGTACATTTATCTTGGTGAGCACCAGGTGATGTATAGAATTATTGAATCACTATATTGTACACCTGAAACTAATTTAACACTGTATGTTAACAATTATTGGAATTAAAATTTAAAAACTTGTTTTTAAGTGTGCCATGTAGAAGGAAATTTTTTTATTATTCTTTGCCCCAGGGGTACAGGTCTGTGAATCATCAGGCTTACACCTTTCACAGCACTCACCAAAGCACAAACCCTCCCCAATGTCCATAACCCATCCACCCTATCCCACCCCCCCAGTAACCCTCAGTTTGTTTTGTGAGATTAGGAGTCTCTTATGGTTTGTCTCCTTCCTGATCCCACCTTGTTTCATTATTTTTCCCTCCCTACCCCACTTTACTTTCATGCATTATAATTTGTTAATATGCCTATTTTGTCACTTTCAATCTCTGGTTGTTCCTTTCTTTTGTTTTTCTTGCAATTTCTTTGCTGATGAATTTGGGTCCTTTACTCTCTAAAGTTTCATAGATTTTGCTGGCATCCTCCCTTTGTCATTGTTTAACATATATCCATATGTCTCCTTACTTACCTATAAATTGGTTGTTAGAGACAGAGCCTTTATTAGATTCAAGCTGTTTTTTTTTCTTCTTTTTTTTTCTTTTAGCAAGAATACCTCACAAGTAGTGCTGTGTATTTCCATCTGGAGACACATAATGTCGGTTGTATCTTTTTAAATGATGTTAGCAGACACTGATGATTATCACCTATATCTAATATTTCATTACAGATTGTAGAATGAAGATATTTTATTTATCCTTCTCATTTATTAGCCAGAATACTTCCCTAAAAAAAAATCTTCTCCACATTAATTATTTGGTAACACAGTAGATACACAAATGGAAAGATTGTCATTTGATTTTTTCCTTCTATTTACCAGTTTCAAATTATGAATTTATTCCCCAGTACTTTTTTAAAAAGATTTTATTTTTTTATTTGACAGAGAGAGATATAGCAAGTAGGCACAGAGGCAGGCAGAGAGAGAGGAGGAAGCAGGCTCCCTGCTGAGCAGAGAGTCCAATGCGGGGCTCGATCCCAGGACCCTGAAATCATGACCTGAGCTGAAGGCAGAGGCTTAACCCACTGAGCCACCCAGGTGCCCCTATTCCCTAGTACTTTTAAAGGTTAACCCAGATTATATTTTCAGAATCACTATGAATACAATATTTAAATGCACTTAATATATTTAAATCTACTTAATTACTGTTCTTATAGATGCTCAAGCTGATGCATTTTTAGGCATCTAGGCTTTTCAGATTAGCTCTTGAATCCTTTTTACATGATGACTATATTCCTTCCTCCCTTCTGGTACATCAGGTTGTTTTCTGCTCACCTTATACATTTCTTAAAATTAGCTAATTCATCACGTAATCTTAATGTATTTTTGAGTGGAAAATGCTTGGTAGAGAGCAAAATTATGATGCATGGCTGAATGTTAGTGGATTCATCACAGTTTCTAGTGCTTTGCAAGGGGCAGAGCTAAGAAATACGTATTTTTGAAGTAAAATATAACATGAGTTTATACTGATTCTTCTCATTCAAATTCATGGCTTCAAGATATATACTTTATGTCATTGATCTTTCATCAATATATCCTTTCTCTGAAGACACAGTCCTGACTCCCAGTGACACCAACAAATTTACTCATTACTGTTACCCACGATTCACAAACAACAATGTAAAAAAAAAAAACATACCAATGATACCAATAAAAATCCTGATTCTGAAAACAGTTTAAAATTTTTATCTGACTCTTTTGATTCTCAGGATGTATCTCACTAGGAATTTACAGGACAAATTTTACAATCATTAAAAATAGTTTCTATATTATAATGCCACCAACTTGGTTCATTATAAAGTCTATTAGATTCATTTTGTTTTTCATTGCTTTTATCTTATTCAATTAGTTGTTATAAATATGTTAAAAAAATTACATACTGCCAAAGTCAAACCTACTAAAGAACATATTTTAGCAAAGTTCAGTTTGTCTTCTTGTCCCTTCCAGTCTGTGTCTTCTGTCCCATATGTACACTTTTTTAGTTTGTTGATTATAATTCCACATGTATTCATATTCATTGTGTTATAAGTGATTACTATACAGCTTTCCCTATCTTGATTTTTTTCACTTATCAATATATATATGGAGAGTGTTCCAAATATGTGGAAATAGTCATCATTCCTTCACATAGCTGCACAATATTCAATTATTTTATTTTTCAAGTCCTCTATTCATGGATATTTAATTATTCCGGTTTTTGTTCTAACACATGTTGCTACAATCAACAACAATTTCATATTTTCCAAATGTTTCTTTGATTTTGAGAATTGAGATTTATGGAACAACAGGTATATGCTAAATATTGCTAAATTCTCCTCCATAAAAATTTTACCATTTTCCAAGGAGTTTGTCTTTTTAGAAGATGTTCCAGGTGATTCTGAAGTTCTGGACAAGTTGAGAACCACAGCTTAGTTTGTTATTAATTGTTTTTTATTCTTGTTGTGGTTTGATTTTTTTTTGTTGTTACTGTTATTGGAGCTAAATGCATAACAATCTAATGCACAATTCATCATTGCGATGTTCCTACTAGATTCGATGCTAAATTCAGGGACTGTGCTGAATATATCTCTATATCCACAGTGGCTAGCACAGGAGCAAGAACAAAACAGATTCTTATTAAATATGTGTTGGATTAAATGAGGTAGCGAAGTATAGTGACATCATATTTGATTGCTTTTGAAAAAAAATATTATTGTGCCTGCCCCCATATCAGATGTTTCATTTCTGAAGGCATGGAATGTGTATTATTCATACAGCATGCAGCAAACACTTAGAGTATACCATGTGACCGGCAGTATTCTGGGTGGTGTAGATAGAATAGAAAACGAAATGGCTAAATGTCTGTGCCCCTGTCTGTGGAGTTTATATTTTAGTGGGGTGATATTAAACAAAATAAGAATTGAATATGAACAAAGGAGTACTAAGCATTAAGAAGAAAGAACAGTGTAACAATGAGACTGACAGGGATTTTCGCTGTGTCTTTTAAGCAAAAACTTGAATCAAGTGAAAGAAGGCTTGTCTGTTGCAGAAGGCATTTTTAAATATTTATTGACTAAATGAATGCTTTATGATTGCCAAGAGAATTTTATGTCTCTGGCTATGTAGCAGTCCCCAGATCAAAGCACCCTTCCTTATTCCTCTGTGCTAAACTCTTCCCTTTCCATCCCTCTAAGGTGGTCCACAAAGTCAGCCTGGGAAAAACTGAACCTCATTCCACATAATCAGTAGATCTTCATAATACAGTAGATCTTCTGGATCTATATCAAACTTTACAACTGGACAATAGAAAAATACTGTCTCCAGCATACAGGGAGATTCATAAAATTTTACGGGCGCCTGGGTGGCTCAGTGGGTTAAAGCCGCTGCCTTCGGCTCAGGTCATGATCCCAGGGTCCTGGGATCGAGGCCCGCATCGGGCTCTCTGCTCTGCAGGGAGCCTGCCTCCTCCTCTCTCTCTGCCTGCCTCTCCGCCTACTTGTAATCTCTCTCTCTGTGTCAAATGAATAAATAAAATCTTTTAAAAAAAAATAAATAAAAAAAAAAATAAAATTTTACTATATGCCAGATCACAAGGAAAGTATCATCAAATTCAATAAAGTAGAAATAACACAACCAACATTCTTTTATCATAATACAATGAAGGTAATGTTTTAAAAAGTCTTTCCATCAGAAAATTTAAAAACTCTATTAAGGACAACAGAGTTGTATAACAGAAGAGTGCTGGGGGCATAAAACTCTCTATTAAAAGCCTTGAGTGAAAGGGGAAATACAAACTAAAATTGCATCATTAAAAAAATGGTAATGGAAATCCTACATGTTATAGTATGTGGGAAATATTTAAACAGTTATAGAGGAAATTTAATACATTTAAATTTAATTTAAATTTAATATTTATATCAATACAATTTTAAAATAAAATTAATGAATTCAATTTTCAACTCCTAAAGTTTGGCAAAAAATAACAAATTAAACAAAAAGAAAACACAAGAAAGCAATGATAAAGATTACAAAAACCCAAAGGTATAAGAAACAGAAAAATAGTACAACTAAATAAATCAAAATACTGAATTTTTAAAATAAATTAGTAATAAGTAATCAACCACTAGTTAATGTAATAAATAAATAGGTAGAAAACACAAATATACAGAATAAGAAATTAATAGAGGAAACTAAACATTAAGAGAAAAATTTTAAATAATAACAAAATAATTCTTTGCACAATAAATTGAAAACCTAAATGATAAGCATGATTTCCTAGGAAAAAATAATTTGTCAAAAATAACTCCGATTGAGAATGAGATCTTAAATAAACCAATTTCCATAGAAGAAATACGGAGACGTATTAAGAACTGCCTCACAGAAAAACATCAGGGCTCAAAATTTTCACGTAATTTTACTAAAAACTTAATTACCAACTAATCACAGTGCTACAAAAGTTATTATTCCTAATGCTACACAATATATTCCAAACGTAGAAAAGTATTAGAAATTCAAATTATTTTTATGAAATGAGAATAGCACTGATACCAAAACCTGATAAAGATAGTATAGTAAGTTATAGAAAAATTTCAATTATGAATATTGATGCAAATCTCCTAGATTTAATATCAGTAGACAGAATTTAACACCACATTAAGAAAATAACATACCAAAGGGGCACCTGGGTGGCTCAGTGGTTGGGTGTCTGACTCTCGATAATGGCTCAGGTCCTAATCTGAGGGTTGTGATCTCAGGGTCATCTGATCCAGTCCCAGGTGGGCTCTGTGCTCAGTGGGGAATCTGCTTTTCTCCCTCTCCTTCTGTCCCTACCCTGCTTTCGTGCTCTCTCTCCCAAATAAATAAATAAATAAAATCTTAAAAAAATATATACCATGAACAAGTGGGATTTACTGTAGTCAATCAGGGGTTATTCAATAGTTAGAAAATATGTTAATATACTTCATCTTATGATAGACCTAAGGAGAAAAATCATATAAAAAATCTCCAGAAATTATGAAAAAGAATCCAGTGCAATCCAACACTTATTAAAAAATATTAGAACAAAACAAAATAAAATTTAAAAAACTAAACAAAATAGGAAATTACAAGTACTTCCTATATATGAGTATATATTTGCAAGGAAGTGTCTATTTTATATCAATACTAAGTAAATAATAAAATTCATAATGAGAAACACAAGAGACCTTCCTGCTAAGCTCAAGAACAAGGAAAAGTTGTCCACACATTTCAAATATTTCAGCTTTCACTATTCAAACTTGCAGTGGAGCTACTAGCCACAACTAAAAAACAAACACTAAAAAAAATAAAAAAAACAATTATAGGTATATGAATTACAAAAAGAATTGAAATTCTAGATTATATGATATTGGGACAAGTCAAAAAATGTAGTGATAAAACTACACAAATAATAAAAGATTTAGTAAATTTAGAAGGATATAAATTAATATACTAAAATCAATGACTTTTTATACATATAAACAGCTAACTAGAAACAAGATATAATGGGAAACAAAAATCTCATCTATAATAACAACAAATGAGATAACATTCTTAGGAATAAACTTGAAATTAAAAGTGGAAAAGCTATATGAGGAAAGTTTAGACTCCTGAAAGCCATAAAAAGTAGAAAAATAATATTTTGTTTTTGAAAGGGAAGGTTCAACATCACTAAAATATAATTAGTGTCCAAATTTAATGCATTCTCAATATAAACATGCCAGCAAGTTATTGTTTCCTAGGGAAAAGACGAGTTTTTTATAAAGTTTCTCTGGAGAAAAAATAAACATTCAAGAATAGCTACAATACACAATGAAAAAAATAACAGTGAGGGAGACTAATAAAAAGACTGGCAAATAGGAATTGAATAATCAGATGGGAGAAAATATTTTCCCCCAAATACATTAAAGATAAAGAGCTAATATTCCAAATAAATGTACTTTTTAAAGTCAAGTAAAAAAAAAACATAATCCATTACAAAAATGACAAAAAAAAACCCAGAACAAATAGTTTAGAAAAAGAAATACAAATGGCCCTTAAGTATATGAAAAGATGTCAAATCTACTGATAGCAAGAAGAACTTAAATTAAAACTACTTTGAAAAACCATTTCTCACCTATTAGGTTGTCGGTTCTCTGTTCCTGTTTGTTAAAATTAATGCACTATTATCTCATGCATATATTATTTTAGGTTTATTATACATTGAATACTAAGCTGGTACTAATCAAACTACCTTTAGAGGAAAAGGAGTAGAGCTTGGTAGATAGAAAACGCTCAATAAGCACTAGTTAACTTTATTTAAATTCATTAAAATCATGAATAATATATGAGCTGGGTGCTCCTTCAACACTTTGGAAAGCAATTGGTAAGCTTTATTCAATATTTCACATTGTGCAAATGATCTATATGTGCCCATACCGGCTTACAATACTAAAAATTAGAGAAGCAATCCTGTGCAATTATGGTACCAAATTACTTATACAGTAGTGAATATCACTGGGAAAATAATTCTGTTGACTCTATTTTTCTCACGCTGAACTGACAAAGGAGATGGTGCTGGCAGCTGAGGAAAATCTGCCTTTGGTGTGTCAGGTCTGAACAAGTCTGGGTCAAGCACATGGTTACCATGGCAACAACACAATCAGGATGCATCATCTCCCATAGCAACAGCAATGAGGGGGCCTAATGTCTGAGTAAAAGCTTTCTCTCCATGTCAGGCCCTGTTTGAATTCACATCTATTGCTACACCCTGGGGTGCTCATGGCAAGGATACAGAGAAGCCACAAAGAACCACAAAAGCAAGAATTATAAGGCATTTCAGCAGCTCCTTTTTTTTCAGGCTCCACTGCCCACGAATATAACAGTAAAGTATGGAAGAGCACTTTCAGTCAGAGCTGAAATGCCTGACAGCAAAGTATGGGAGTAGAAAAAGGCAAAATTTTAGGTTAAACAGAAAAGAAAATGTATCTCCATCCTAAGACAGTCCCCATTACATACAACTTCCACAACACACTATCAGAAGTTACTCATCCAGTGTTTCCAAAGTTAAGTAAGGATAGAGCTACAGCACACATTTACAACAAGAAATATGAAAAACTCCAAAGACCAGGATCATTTAACACAGCCTTGTTCATTTTCTATCAGCACCCACAACTGACTCTAAAGAGACAAAGACCTCATAGTCACCATTGCTAAATGCTAGGAAAT
>LNAC01002280.1:10039-21926 GCA_002007465.1 Ailurus styani | reverse complement strand
TTTTTACAAAGATAAATTGGAAAAAAACAATTCTGCATGAAGGTCATATGTACAGTGTGTTTTTTTTAGGTGGAGGAGAGGCAGAGGGAGAGGGAGAGAAAAAGAATCCTAAGCAGACTCCACATCCAGGGCGGAGCATGTTGTGGGATTCAATCTCAAGACCCCTGAGATCATGACCTGAGCCGAGGTCAAGAGTCGGATGCTTAACTGACTGAACCACCCAGGTGCCCCTACAGGGTCATATCTGAGGATGATTTTTATTTAATCAAGGACAACCCGACCACTACAAAGGAGCAATGATTGGTGTTGTATACAGAGCAAATGCCTACGAACCTTCCCCAAGAAAACATGACATCCGATGTCCAGGATCCCAGTCTTTCAGGAAATAAGGATGGCCACTCCGTGGCAGTCCAGAAACCTTGGAAAATTTTGGAGACTTCGAAAAGAGGAAAATTCACTGAGATGTATAGCCACAGCCTGCAAATTTTATTGGAGAAAAGCTCAGTTTCCTTGGGAGAAGAATGATAGAGGCTTTGAAAAGTCTGATTCAAGATTCATTTTGAAAATTTCCAAAAGAAGTCTGGTCTTTGGAATTAATAGTTGCTTAATACTGTTAGGCTGAGCAAATTCAAGGAGGCTTTTCCAATTAATTAAGATTCTTGCTGCATCCGTGTAAATAATCAGACCATGTATGATAAAACCAATCCTCTAGGATTGACCATAAATGTTGGAGACCATTTATGATCACAAAGTGCACAACACCATTAAAATGGTCCAAGATTTAGAAACAGGTAAGAGAAATTACTGTGTGTTCTTTTTTTCTGTGTGATGCTGTGCTTGCTTCACTATTGTCTGAGATATTTTACAACTCTGTAAGGAAACAGCGGTACTTTGCACAGCCTTATAGGTATGTAAATAATTTCTGCCTTATAGGTATGTAAATGATTTTCTGTCTGGTGGAACACATAACTCAAAAGTTACCTTCCACAACTTTCTTGGAGAATTGACCCTAGATTCCCAAATGAACTTTGAACCAATTACAGTGTCTTACCAGTTTCCTCATCAACCATTGAGTTGAGCAAAATCTTTGTTTATAGTTTCAGAAGAGTCTGTGATTTTGCTTCTTTTTTTTTTTTAAAGTAGCCTCCATACCCAATTCTGGTCAACACAGGGCTACGTCACAACCCTAAGATCAAGACCCAAGCTGAGATCAAGAGTCGGCCTCTTGAGACAGCCAGAGGTCAGATGATTCTGCTTTTTTTTTTTCTTGAAAACTGCACTGTAACAAGAAAGACAGGGAGAAACAGCAGGACCAAAGCCTTGGAGGTGGAACTATACTGGAACAGCCAGGGAACAGCAAACAATTTGGAGAGGAGAAATCATTACCAGCCTTTTTGGAGGGCCTCCTGTGTTCCAGGCACTGGCCTTTATATTATTACCACCTTGAGTTCTTACAACTGTGTAAAACAGATATTAGAAGGAATGATGACTGATGATTTGGGTACGCAGAACTCCACTGAAACTACTGTATTACATTGCTTCTCAAGGAGAGAAGGAGAAGCTTGTCTTTGGAAGAAAAGTTGAGACAGACTGTAATGATTGTTGAGTACCAGGCCAAGGAATGTGGACTCTCCGCCCTAGGCAGTAGAAGTCTCCCCAGAACCAGTGACATAAGAAAACTATCCCAGCGGGTTTACCTAGAACTGAAACTAGGTTGGGAAAGGAAGAGAGCAGGGGGTATTTTACCCTCAAACAGCACGCACCGTCCCTTGCTTACCACCCACTGTAGTCCTCCTCAAAGATGTGTTCATGTCCTAACTCCTGGTACCTGAGAATGTGACTTTATTTGGAATAAGGTCTTTGCCAGGTCATTAAGTTCCGATGAGGTTGTTAAGGTGAGCCATAATCCAATGACTGGAATTGTTTTAAAATGAAGGAAATTTAAGCACAGATACATAGGGGCGCCTGGGTGGCTCCATGGGTTAAGCATCCAACTCTTGATTTTGACTCAGGTCATGATCTCAGGGGTCATGAGATCGAGCCCCCCATTGGGCTCTGTGCTGGAGGGTGGGGAGTCTGATTCAGGATTCTCTCTGTATGTATCTCTGCCTCTGCCCCCTGCTCCTGCACTCTCTCTGTCTCTCTCTTTCTTTCTCTCTCTCTCTCAAAACAAACAAACAAATGCAGATAAACAGGGAATACCATGTGACAAAAGGGGCAGAGATGGCAGTGATGTACCTATGAGCCAAAGAGCACCAAAGATGGCCAGGAGCAACCAGAAGCTAAGAAGAAGCAAAGAAGGATACTTCCCCCAGAGACTTTGGAGAGAATGCAGCCCTGAAAACGTCCTGATTTTGGACTTCTAGCAACGATAACCAGGAGACAATAAATTTCTGCTGCTTTAAGCAACTGTTTGCGGTCATTTGTTACAACAGCCCTGGGAAACTACTATAGATTTTAGGGCCAAGAATTCGGGTGTTGATCTAAAAATTACCTAAAATGTAGAAGTGGTTTTGAAATTGTGAAATGGGGAGAGGCGGAAAGAAACCCGAGGTATAGGACAGGAAAGGCCTACAAGTTCCTGAAGAGACTGCTGGTGGAAAGACGAACATACGGGCACTTTGGGATGAGGTCCCAGGTAGAGGTGGGGACCACATTGCCGGACCACGTGCCGGAGGAAGGATGGCACTTGGCACAAGGTGGCGGGAAGTTGGCTGCATTGAGATCCACTGCAGGGTGGACAGTAGGCTGTGTAAGGGTTGAACTGGAATGTTCAGCAGAGGACGTTTTTGAGAAAAGGGTGGAAGGTGCACACCTTGCTGGTTACGTCTTGCTGCTGCTCATAAAATGCAAGAGGAAGGAGACTGGTGACGCCTCAGCCAGCAAGAAGCACCAAGATGACCAGCAATCAGCAGAGCCCAGGAAGAAGCAAGCAAGGCCATCCCCTGGAGCCTTCAGAGAGAACGTGGCTCTGTGGTCATCTTGTTTTTGGACTCTGGGGGTGACGAGAAATCAAGTTGTGCTGTTTCAAGCTCGAGTTTGGGGCAATCTGCAAGAACAGGGCTAGAAGTCAAGTATGTCCCCTTTCTCCTCTCCTCTCCTCCATCTTTCCACCTGCCTGTGTTTTGCCCCATCCTCTTAACAACCCAAAGCTCTCCCCTCTGCACCACACCATGGGAGCAGGGCGAATTCTCTGGACCAAGTTCTTCCTCGTTTCCTATGATGTAGGAGAATTTGGATTTAAATCCTCTAAAGAATTTAGTTTTGTCACAATTTATACAACACCAAAACAAAAACTAAAAATCGTTTCTTCTAAAGAGAAACAAAGGGGCTCCTTGGTGGCTCAGTCAGTGAAGTGTCTGCCTTCAGCTCAGGTCATGTCAAAGGGTCCTGGGATCGAGCCCTGTGTGGCTCCATGTTCAGTGGGGGGTCTGCTTCTCTCTCCGCTTCTGCCTCTCTCCAGCCCTGCTTGTGCTCTCTCTCTCTCTCTTTCTCAAATAAGTAATATCTTAACCAAAAACAGAGAGAGAGAAAAGGACTTAAGGCCTGACATGCAGGTAAGGCCTCCTGAACTCTTCAGGGGAACAGGCAGACTGTCCAGGTGGGGTGAGCTGAGGGGCTAATGAGCCCCCTCTGCCTGAAAGATGAAAGCTCCCCCCAGTCCCAGCAGCAAGAGTCAATCCCACGCTCTTACAGAATACCAAAACCACTCAAAAGAACGATCTTATCTTAATCATCCCCGAATGTCTCCCATTAAAATATGAAATGGAGTCCGTGGAAAAGTGTGTGGGTCTGATTCTGCCACTATCATAATCTATGGCTTGGAGGAAACCAAAAAACAAACAAACAAACAAAATCATAACCCCCGTGAGCCCCAGTATCTTTACGGATAAGAAGATTGGGAAGTCCTAGATTATCTAAATTGGAGGCCAACTACGGAGTTGGATCATAGGAGAACGTTGGGGCTTCGCCCAATGAGGACAAATCCCCGACGCTCCCACTGGCACAAAGCTTGAGCTCTGGTCCACGGATCCGCACAACTTCTCACATGTTGGTTGGTCGTCGTGATCAACCTCCAGGGCGGAGCAGGGCCCCATGGTCCTCCGAGGGAGACCACGAGGCGGGCCCAGTCCTGAGCACCTGGCTCGGAGGGTCTGGTGTGACGGAGCAGTGTGAGTATGCGTCTTCTTTTCCCAGGGCTTTGGAGACGCTGGGGCCGCAGAGGAACGGACAGGTACGGACTTTTCCCGATAGCAGCTTTGTCTGCCACCTGCCACCAACAGCCCAAAGAGCAAGACGCAGGGAAACAGGCAGGTTTCTCTGCCAGGTTTTGGGTTCTGTAAACAAACGCAGCTCCCTTCCATTCTCGTCCATCCTGACATTTCGGTCCACACCTCCAAACCCCACAGCAGTTGCTTGGGCAGCCCCTGGATTCTCAGCCATTCCATGGTGGAATGGGCCACTCTGGAGAACAGGGATCAAGGACAGAATTCAGAGGCTGCAAGAACCAGGCCACAGCACTCAGTGACTTGCTGGCTCCCTGGGATTTACAAGTAAGTTTGCATAGTTGGTGCTATTATTTTCACTTCTTTCTTTTGGTTTCAACTTAACATCATTTGTTGCTTCACTCTGATCTTCCCGTAAAGGGAATGCCTCTAAGTGCTTTATCGCAATGATAAATGTGATAAATAAAACTTTGGCACAGGGCAGGTGTGAGGTGCACCTGGGGGGCTCAGTCAGGTAAGCGTCTGACCCTCAGTTTTAGCTCAGGTCAGGATCTCGGGGTCGTGGGTCCCCGCATCTGGCTCTCCCCTCAGGGGAGAGTCTGCTTCTCTCTCTCTCTCTCTCTCTCTCTCTCTCTCTCTCTTTCTCTCTCTCTTTCCCCCTTGCCCCTTCCCCTCAGTGCTCTCTCTCAAATAAATAAATAAATCTTAAAAAAAACACTTCAACAGGTATAACTGAACAATTGTAATGTGTATGTCAGCAGACCTCAGCAGAGTTTTTTCTTGCTGTTCCATAATCCTCTACGTTTCCAATAAATGAGCAACAGGGTGATTTATTGTAAATTCACCCACATGCAGAAAAACATACATCTTATCTCACACGCAGCCGTTTCCTGCCTCACCTCCCCTGCATCTGTCTTCCTCACCATGTAGAGCTGTGGACACAGCATGGGCCACAAAACCTAGGTTACAAGCCCATGTTCTTTTTTTTTTTTTTAAGATTTTATTTATTTATTTATTTGACACACACAGAGAGAGAGAGAGAGAGAGAGAGAGAGAGAATGCTCACAAGCTGGGTGGCAGCAAACAGAGGAAGTGGGAGAAGCAGACTCTCCCGCTGAGCAGGGAGCCCACTGGGGGCTCAATCCCAGGACCCCGGGAATATGACCTGAGCCAAAGGCAGATGCTTAACCATCTGAGCCACCCAGGCTCCCTGGCCCCTCTATGCTCTTATTCCCACCCACTGCTGTGCTCCCAGAACCCTGGACAAGGAAGGCAGGGCCGNACAGAGGAAGTGGGAGAAGCAGACTCTCCCGCTGAGCAGGGAGCCCACTGGGGGCTCAATCCCAGGACCCCGGGAATATGACCTGAGCCAAAGGCAGATGCTTAACCATCTGAGCCACCCAGGCTCCCTGGCCCCTCTATGCTCTTATTCCCACCCACTGCTGTGCTCCCAGAACCCTGGACAAGGAAGGCAGGGCCGGGAGGAATCCTGTGATGGGGATGCCACTGGTGTCTGAGCAGGACTCTCTCCCCACACCCCTCTGTAAGCTGGTGTTGGCTTGAGGATGAGCTGTGGGGTTTCCTGGGAATCTCCAACCCGCACTGGGGCCAGAGGCCAAGCACAGCAGCTGGCACTTTTGACTCTGATGTGCACTGAACAAAACCAGCTCTGCTCTACATTGGTACAGGTGCACATGGACATTGCTAGCTTTTAAATTTTTAACAAATTTTAATGCAAAGCCTAAACAGCTAAGAAACATCTGAGCAGCTTCATTGTTTTCCACTGTTATTTATCAGGAAGAAATAGAACTTGAAAATTGTATTTACATGACTCACTTGTAAGCTGTCAAAGGGTGCAAATGACTATTTGGAAATGGAGGGCGACTCCAGTGTTTCTCTCACGCTCTGCAAGGATTCCATATGTGCACTTAGCGGGAGAGCAGGACTCCTCATAAACCTACCACCTGGCTCCCCATTCAGGGGGGTTCTTCAGCTACAACAGAGAACAACAATGGGGGGGACAAAACTATACCAAATACAGGCACCCAGGAGGAAGGAAGAAGAGGGGAGCTAGCAATGTGGCTGGTGTCTGATCTAAAATGACTGACAGGTTTCCACTTCAAGAACACACCATGAAACACCGAGCAGACTTCCTACTAGTGGAGAAGCCACAACTGGTGAAAGTTAGTTTAAAAAAAGATTAAAATCCCTAAGAGCTGTTGTAAGGTCATATAGCAAATAAAGAAATATTCATTCAAAAAATCAACTAAATCTTAGTAAAAACATTGAGTCTATGACACCTGAGCCATGACCTGCTTCCTGAATTCCAACTCGTGCTCAGCCCATCTGGAAGGAACCTGCATGCTGGGCACATGTGGCCAAGAAGATGGGTCCCCCTCCCCTCTAAGCAGCAAGGGTACTGCATCTTGGAACAGCGGTGAGAGTGCAACGTTTCTCATCCCTCCAACTCTGAAACTGAATTCTTGGTGGGTGCAGCCAGCAACAGCCTACTGCTCTACTCACGGGGCAGAGGCTGCACCCCACACGCAGCAGATTACCAACACTGGCGCCCCACTGCCCACACCCCAGTTCCCTCAGAGGACAGCAGGTCTGTGCCGGGAGAGGCAAGCTGAAAAGATCAGAGGCTACCATCCCCTACTCTGGGCCCAGGCTTCCTTTAGTGGGAAGTTCAAGTCAAGGGCTACTCTTAAAAATAAAGAACACTTGAGTGAAAGCAATTTAGGGAAGATTGGTAACCCTATGAGCGACACAAGAGAAACCACAGGCCAGCAAGTGTGCCAGAGAGAACCAGGAAAAGAAGCAGTGAAGAAGAGTCCTTTTAGGCTCAGAGAAAACCTGAAAGACTGGCCACAAAATCTATCCCTGCAGATTTAGTTCAATCAGACTGTGGGGTGATTCATGTCCAAGGGCACTGCGAACAACAAGAGAGCAATGATCTGGCCTTGGGTGGGCTTGACAGCTGGGTCTGGTACTAGCGGAGGCAGGCAGGGGAACAGAGCAATTAGGGAAAGAGACAGAAAGCTCTCCTGCAAGCAGAGTCACCCCCGAGACTGGGTGCAGGTCCAAGGCTGCACCCTGTGAGGAGTACCTGAGGGGTTCACACTGCAGGGGACGCAGACGCCACTGGAAGAGTCTAGCCAAGACAGCACACACACGCAAGCCTCGTGCACAAAGCTGAAATGGAGTGACCAGAGCGGATGCCCTTGCCTGATTTCTCATCACAGGGCAAGGGGTTCAGTCATCCGTCATGAAACATGCGCTCGCTGTGGGGATTTACATAGACGCCTCTCACCAGGTTATGGAAGTTTCTTTCTATTTCCAGTCTGTGGAGTGTTCTTATCATGAAAGGTGTTCAGTTTGGTCAAATGCTTTCTCTGAATCTATTGTGCTGAGATACTGTCTCCAGAGATTTCTTTATTTCTCTAAGTGTGATTTCCTTCAGTTCTTTAAAATTACTGATCATTGCTGCATTGAAGCCTTGTCTTCAAATCCAATATCCGGTGCCTCTGGCAGGCCATTCCTGTGGCCTGATTTTGTCCAGTATGTGAGTCATGCTTTCTTGGTTTGATGTATGTCCCGTAGTTCTTGTGAAAACCTGGGCAGTTGAGGTAATGTAGTGTAGCTAGTCCACATGCTGGCTCCCCTCCTGCTTTTCTAGGCCTTGCTTTGCTGCCGTTTGCACGTCAATAAGAATACAGAAAGGACGAACAGCCAAGTTTGTGTCGACGTGGGCGCGGCTGGAGGGGACGCTGAGGGAAGTGAGCCAAGCAGAGAGAGTCAGTCATCATACGGTCTCACTTACTTGTGGGACGTAAGGATAACATGGAGGACTCTAGGGGAAGGAAAGGAAAAGTGAATTGGGGTCAATCGGAAGGGGAGACGACCCATGAGAGACTGTGGACTCTGAGAAACAAACTGAGGTTATGGAGGGGAGGGGGAGTGGGGTGGGAGAGCCTGGTGGTGAGTATTAAGGAGGGCACGTATTGCATGGAGCACTGGGTGTGGTGCATAAACAATGAAGCTTGGGTCACTGAAAATAAAGAACATAAAAAGGATTATTTTTTAGAACAAAAGAGAAACTCTGCAGTTGAAAAGTATAATAACTGAAATGAAAATCTGACTAGTGGGGCTCAATGATAGATTTGAGCCAGTAGAAGAAAGAATCAATGAATTTGAAGATATAATAATTATATCATGAACTTCACAATGGAGACCTGAAACACACAAAGCAAAAAATAACAGAAGTCAAGGACAAACAGACAATTGAACAATAAGCTGTAGGCTTCAATACCCCACTTTGGACAATGGGCACAGCACCTAATCAGAAGGTCAAAATAGAAACAGAAGATGTGACCAAGACTATAAACCAACTGGTCTACCACTGGAATGTTCTACCCAACAAGTAGAAGACACATTCTTTTCAGGTACACAAATAACATTTTCCTACAAATGATCAATAGGCTATGTGATGAGCCTCAATAAATTTAAGAGTTTCGAAATCCTACAGTGTGACAGGGGGTAAGTTCCTTACATCAGTCTTGTCAATAATTTTTTGGATTTGACGCCAAAAGCAAAGGCAATGAAAGACAAACAAATGGGATAACATCAAACTAAAAGCTTCTGCACAAGAGATGGAAACCATCAACAACATGAAAAGGCCACCCACAGAATGGGAGAAAATGTTTGCAAATCATATATGTGATACAGGGTTAATAGACAAAATAAATAAATAACTCATATCATTGAACATCAAAAAACAAGCAATTCCAAGGGCGCCTGGATGGCTCAGTCGGTGAAGCGTCTGTCTTTGGCTCAGGTCACAATCCCAGGGTCCTGGGATGCAACCCCACACCAGACTCCCTGTTCAGTGGGGAGCCTGCTTCTCCCTCTGACCCTCAACACCTCTCACATTCTCTCTCTCGAAACAATCAATAAAATCTTTAAAAAAAAAACCAACAAGAAGCAATTCAATTAAAAAATGGGCAGAGGAACTAAATAGACATTTTTCCAAAGAAGACACACAAATGACTGATAGGTACATGAAAAGGTGTTCAGTGTCACTATCATCAGGGAAATGCAAATCAAAACCACAATGAGATCTCACTTCATACCTGTCAGATTGGCTGTCACCAAGAATACAAGAAACAGCAAGTGTCGGTGAGGATGTGGACAAAAGGGGACCCTCGGGCACTGTTCGTGGGAATATAAATTGGTGCAGCCACTGTGGAAAACAGTACGGAGGGTCCTCCAAAAATTACAGCTAGAATTACCATGTGATCTAGTGTGGGAATACAATCATGGGTTACTAGGGTATAGAGCCACATAGCACAACAGAAAACTGCTTTCTGTCTTCTTGAAAACAACAGGACATGCTTCGATGATCTAGAATAGGCTCTACCAGATTTGGGGGATTCGTAGGCTTACCTGCTTTTGCCTTACCTATAGAAAACTCATCTCCAGAGATAGTAAAGCCTACCCTTTGAATCGCTCAAGATTAACTGCCTTGTTGGCTTCAAGAACCTTGTAACCCCTGCTCTACACTTACCATGAATTCCTATGATGTATGTTACTCTGTTACCTGAAGTCTTTGCATTAACAAACAGGAGAGGCTACGAGTGGCTCAGGGACTCTATCCTCAGGCTCCCTCTCACCCCTCTTGACTGATCAGTAGTCTGGAGTAATTATTTCTGCCGCTATGGGTTTTATTGCTTGAAGCCCACAAGACAGGAGTTGGGTCCCACAATCCAGTAATCCCACTTCTGGGTATTTCTCCAGAGGAATTGAAAGCAGAGTCTCAAAGAGGTATCTGCACGCCCAAGTTCACTGCAGCATTATGCACAACAGCCAGACATGGAAACAACCAAAGTCCATCTGTAGATGAAGGCACAGAAAGAAATATAAATGCAAAATCATTCAGCCACAAGAAAGAAGGACATAGTGTCCGTTGCAGCAATGTGGGTGGAAATTGAGGGCATTATCCTAAGTGAAGTAAGTCAGACAGAGCACAACAAATACTGTATGATATCACTTCTCCATGGAATTTTAAAAAGCCAAACTCACAGAAATGGAGAGCGGACTGGTGGTTACCAGGGCCTGGGGGAAGGGAAATGGGGAGACATTGGTCAAAGAGGACAAAGTTCCAGTTATCAGATGAGGAATTTCTGGGGCTGTAACGAGCAGCACAGTCCTTAGACTTAATACCACTGGGTCACCCATTAAAAGTTGCTAAGAGAACAGATGATCTTAAATGCTGTCACTCAAAAAAAGCAACGGCAGTGATGTGACATGATGCAGGTGCGAGCTAATAAATACTACTGCGGTAAGCATTTTGCAACATAGAAGTGTGTTAAATCAACACATTGTGGCCTTTAAACATACACAGTGTTACAATTGTTATATCTCAATACAGCTGGGGCGTGGGGGGCACGGGTGAGGGTAGCAGGTTGGGCATCATCATTAGAAAGAAGAAGTCAGCAAGAATGGCTAAACTCAGACCCCCAATTAGCTTCAGATGAAGTTAACTCCAGAAAGTTTGAGTTAGGCAAGGGCTCAGAGTGGATTAGAGACCGAACCAGGTCCAGAGCCCGTGTCACCATGCGCTGTTGCAGGCTTCTCTCCACACAACGGCTGGTATTTTACTCACCTCTCTCATGACCCTCCTGAGAGAAAAAATAGAAACTCGGGTCAGAGAGGCCAACTGAGGCCCGACTAACCCTCGTATGAAAAATTTCCATCCTCTTCCTGCTGTCTGATCTTTAATGGCTGGAAAAGTCCTCCTTTTCTTTCAGAATGACGGGACTGGCAGGTAGGACCACGCCGGTGACCCTGTCCACACTGACGTCCAGTCAAGGCAAGGAGACTCTCAAGAGGCCATTTCATAGGAAAAAACACCTAAAAAACCAAAAGGCAACTGGAGATCAGATTAGTGGGCAGGGGCTGGCACTGAAACAGGCCTCAGAAATCTCTACTCTTCTCTGAGGTTACAGCCCCTACTGGGGACAGGACGGGCTGTCACAGGGACCTTCGGAAAACATCCCCACAGTCCACAGCAGGGCTGGGTTTCCCATCGGAAAGGATGAAGGTGCCACTGGCTGGCCATGGTCCTGTCCTTTTAAATTGTCACCCTCCCTCCCAGGGCTCTGAGCTCTGAGAGGCTCTGACACTTCCTCCCTGCCCTGGGAGGGGCAAAGCTCTGCACTCACCACCCAAGGGGAAGCACCAGGCCCGGGGCCTCACCAGCCCACCTCAGAGCCTGTCACCACTGCTGCGGGAGAGGTGAGCCCACGGCAAGGGGGTCGCCCCGGGAGTGGGAGCTATGGGACGTGGGGGCCTATGTGGGCTCCCTGAGCCAGCACCGCGTTCTATTACTCCTGGGGAAGGGAGCAGGCTCTAGAAAGGATAACTTCACACGTCAGGGCTTTTGAGGGTACTCTGAGTTTCCACAGTAAGTTCAGAAGAAGTGCTGAGTGTCTTCTCCAGCCGTGGCGCGCACACATTCTTATTTGGGACTAAACCCTTTCTCCGTCCTTGTCCCCCGACTAGGAAAAGAAAACTTCTCCAGTGTTTGCTAGAAGGACTCCAGGAACAGAGCACACTGGAGAAGCCTGCGGACACTCCCCGAGCGCAGATGCAGCAACGCC
>LNAC01002279.1:0-12754 GCA_002007465.1 Ailurus styani | reverse complement strand
TTACTTTAAGAAGCAAGAAAAATCTAAAAAACAAAAAACATAGAAATAAAACAAAACAAAAAGCTAACCTTACATGAAATGAGCTAGAAAAAGAACAACATATAAAGTCTAAAACCAGCATAAGGAAGGTCATAATAAAGATTAATTCACACATAAATTATACAGACAACAACAACAACAATAAAACAATATGCCAGATCAATGAAATCAGCAGCTGGTTTATTTAAAAAAATAAAATTTATAAAGCTATAGTAAGACTTTCCAAAAAGAAAATAGAAATGATCCCAATAAATAAAAATGGATTCAAAAGAAGAGAAATAACAATGGACACTACAGAAATGCAAGCCATTAAAAGAGACAATTATGAAAAATTATATGCCAACAAATTACACAATCTGAAAGAAATGGATAAATTCCTAGAAATACAAAAACTACCAAAACTGAAACAGGATGAAAGAAAAAAACTTGAGAAAACAGATAAGCAGTCAAGAAATTTAATTAGTAGCAAATATCTCCCAACACTGGCATCTAGGTTGTTCAGTTGGTTAAGTGTCCTGACATCAGCTTGGGTCACAATCTTGGGCCCATGTGATTTAGCCCCACATCACGGTCTGCCCTCAGCAGGGAGTCTTGCTTGGTCTCTGCCCCTCCCCTACCCATGGTCTCTCTTACTCTCAAATCAATAAATCATATAGCAATAAATATTAAAAACAAATCTCCCAACACACAAAAGTCCAGGCCCAGATGGCTTAACAGATGAATTCTACCAAACATTTAAAGAAGGGTTGATTTGAATTATTTTCTTATTCTTCCCAGAAAAAGAAAAATAAGGAAAACTTCTGAATTCTTCCAATGAATCCAGTATTACCCTGATACCAAAAGCAGATAAGGACTATAGGAAGGAAAAACTACAGGTCAATATCCATGTTGAAAATGGAGCCAAAGTTATCAATAAAATACTATTAAGCTGAATCTAATAATACATTAAAAAATCATTTACCATGCCCAAGTGGGATTTATTCTTGATTTGCAAGAATGGTTAAATATTAATTTAAATACAATACTGAAATTTGAATAAAAACTTTAAAAACTATATATGCTTATTGTATTTGAATAAAAAAATTACATGTTCATCAACAGATAACATATTATAAAATAGTAAATTTTTTAAAGATTTTATTTATTTATTTACAGAGAGAAAGAGAGATCACAAGTAGGCAGAGAGGCAGGTAGAGAGAGAGGGGGAAGCAGGCTCCCTGCCAAACAGGGAGCCCAATGCAGGGCTTGACCCTGGGACCCTGAGCAGAGGCTCTAATCTACAGAGCCACCCAGGCACCCCCCAAAACTAAATTTTAATAAGTTAAATTAATAAATAGAAAGTATATATGGAGCATACAGGCCAAATTATTAAAATAATAAGTTGTTGAACGTTAGTTGTATCTCTCAGTTAGAGATACAATAATATGTTTGGAGTAAGGATGTATTCTATACATACAAATTTGTGAGTAATTAGAATGCAAAATATTAAAGTACTGCAAGATTGCATATTTCTTTTGATGTTATGCCCTACTGACAGGGTTGAGAACACATTATCTAAATTATGGCACCTTGACTTATTGACTATTTCAGGATGAAAGAATGCAAGGATGTCAGGCACATGAAGGACAGACTTATCTTCCCCTGAAGGAAGCCATAGTCCTTCCTGTGAGAGGTGCCCTCCCTCCACAGGAAAGAAAGGAGCATCTTATCTACAAGACCGCAGGACGGGGAGAGCACTCTGTGCCTGCTCGGCTTCCCCAAGTTTTCTACATTTGGCTTCTAACTCTTTTTGTCCTCTCACATTTCCCATGACTCACCACGTTTTATAAAATTAAGTATAAAAATCATTGAGGTTTAACGATATCTATACTTCTTCATTTCCTTATGAAAGTTCCTGTGTCTTGTGAAGTGCTTATTAAATATTTGTGCTATTTCTTTTGTCAATTCATCTTTTGTTACACTGACCCTATCTGATAACTTGAAGAGTAAAAGAAGATATTTGTCCTCCTCTACAAAGATTTGTTTTTGTTTTGTTTTGCTTTTTTTTCTGGTTTATACTAAATGTAACTTAGACTTAAAATAAAAACAATGAATATTTTATATGAAACACAAATAGTTCACATGTATAAGAAATTTCAAACAAGGAAAACATTTGAAATTAAATAGTATTTAGATCCAGTCAGTTTTTTAAAGATTTTTTAAATTCATTTGACAGAGACACGGCAAAGAGGGAACACAAGTAGAGGGAGTGGGAGAAGGAGAAGAGTCTTCCCGTGGAGCAGGGAATCCAATGTGGGGCTCTATCCCAGGAACCTGGGACATGACCCAAGCCAAAGGCAGATGCTTAGTGACTAAACCACTCAGGTGCAGCTGGATCCATTCATTTTTTAAGAATTAAAATGACCACTCTGAATTTTGGAGCTGTTGATCTTTGAGAAAACATGTATTTCCCTAAAAAATGAAAATTGTTACAACCACTTTAGAAACAACGTGGCATAATTCCAAACCCATGATCTTTTTCATATCCTATAAACCAGCAATTCCAGTCATACACATATGCCCAATATAAGTTATTGTCTATGGGAAACAAGGGCCATATACATAAATATTCATAAATGTACCATCTATAATAGCAGAAAACTGAAAGTTATCCATCTTACAGCAATCAAAATATAAAGATATTTGATAAGATTACAAAACAGAATTTTATCTAACAGTAAAAACGGAGTTTATACTATGTAGTATAATCTATAATATATATAGTACAATATATAGTATATAGTAAAATAATGTCAAATGAAGAGTAGTTCTAAAAAAGAAGACCTAAAGCATAAGACATTTTTATAGAGTTCAAAACCCCTATGGTAAGTATTCTATAATTTCCCATGAATATATATTTGGAAATACTAAAATATAGCAAGACAATGATAGTCTAGAAATTAAGAATAATGGGTGGAGCATAAGGACAGAATAAAAGCTCTGAAGTGATCTAACAATTTCTAAAACANTAAAACGTTTAACAATGTTTTAATTCTTGAATTGATGGTAGACTTACGGATTCAAATTATAGTGTAAACAAATAAGCTACATTAAGAAAAATTTTTATGGACCATATAAAATAAGTTATTCTGAACTAAGAGTGAGTGGACTTAACAAAATTTAAATTCTTATAAAATTTATTAACAGCAGACATAGTTGATATCAATGCATCTCTAAAATATTTCACAAAAAATATATTTTAAATTTAGCATCAAACCATTACATTATTTACTCTACCATTTAAGCACTAGGAATTTTTAATATTTTATTAGAATTTTGATAATAACATAACTGTTTATTTTTTTATTAAAANAAATATTTCACAAAAAATATATTTTAAATTTAGCATCAAACCATTACATTATTTACTCTACCGTTTAAGCACTAGGAATTTTTAATATTTTATTAGAATATTTGATAATAACATAACTGTTTATTTTTTTATTAAACATATACTTTACCTATGACCAAACAATTTTATTCCTAGGAATATACTAAAAGAATTGAGTGCATGTTTCCACAAGCAAAGTTTTGTGTAGAGAGGGTTGTAACATTTTTAATCATAATAGCTGGAAATACAAATGATCCAATGAAGGCAATAGTAATATATTTGTACAATGGATTTCAATCCAGCAAGGAAAACAATAACATTAACCAGTAAATTACTGAGTTATATAGCTTCTGCTAACATGGAGAACAAGAAGCCAGAAGCACCAGATAAATTTTTGCTTGATTATATTAATACATGTTTCCATTTAATGTTGATGGGAGTGAGAATAATGCCCACTGTATACTTGAGGTGCTCATAGTGAAGGAGCTCTGAGGAAATGGGTGATGGAAATGTTGATCCTATGGTTTTCCTCAGTGGTGATAGTGGCAATTTATGACTTCCAGTTGTTTATTCCTATCTCTTAGCCCAATTCCCTGCTTTTTTTTTTTTTTTTTTAAAGATTTTATCTTAAGTAATCTCTATACCCAATGCGGGGCTAGAATTCACAACCCCAAGATGAGGGGTCCCATGGTCTACTGACTGAACCAGGCAGATGCCTCCCCAATTCTCTGCTTTTCTAATTATGTCACATTTCACATCATATCTCACCATAAGTCTCAAATGTCTGCTCTCCACCTGTCCCCAGAGACTGGCCAGTTCTTGCTACTCTGCCATTACCACTTTTATCCAAGGCAGTATCTTGCAATGACTGTGCTACTGTAATGGAAACCTAATTGTGATTTTCAGTTTTCTCTAGAAGAACAGCAATGCCTGCCAATTTCCATTAATTAAAGCTCAAATTCTTACCATTCTCAACCTAACATTTCAAATCCTCCATTATCTTAGCTCATTTCTACAATTTCTGTCTTTTTTTCATCAGCGTTGATGTTATACTTTGATTTTCATTTACTTGCCATGCTTATTTACTCTTTAAGACATTTTCATTGGCTTCTTCCTATGCCTAGCCATTCCTAATGAGATATCCTTATGAATTATTAACTCATCTCAGTACAATTTTTGACCAAATACCATTCTCATGGTCGTCTTTATATTTGGCTCTTTTATATAAAATGGCAAAACTCTCTGGCTTTCTTTTTGTCAATTTTTAACTTTTTTCTGCAGTAATTACTACTGGTTGATATATTCTAGATTTTTCAAGCCTGTCATTTTATTTTTATTATTTTATTTTATTTTACTTATTTATTACATTTTATTTTATGTCATTTTACTTTATGTTTTATTTATTTTATTTTACTTTACTTTATGTCCCCCTACATTAGAATGTAAATTTTATGAGATCTGAGTGTTCTGTCAGTTTTTATCATTGTTTACTGCCATGTCACAAGTGCTTATACTAGAGCACAACATACCTAGTTAAAACCTTAAGTCAGTTGGTGAGTGAATGCAGAAATGAGTGGACTATTTACACTGAAATATATTAAAGCTTACTATAATATACTTTTAGTACGATGTGCTTGAGTATAATATATTTCCTACTCATTACATTCAGATATTTAGGAGAATGATACAAAATATATTTTTTAAGTTGCAAAAATTGAGTTGATAGTTGAAATGTATTCCTAGAAGCCAAATAATGTTGACAATAACGCCATTTTTTCCAGATTCCAGTTTGGAAAACCATGTAATTTCAATAACTATGTTTAAGCCATTCTGAAATGAACAGGAATCAATATATTCATCAATTTATTCCATAAATATTCCTTAGAATGAACATATTCCAAAACAGTATTCTAGGCTAAGTGATTTATGTTGGTCCATCTCAATCAATAAGGGGTTCCCAAAGTGACATTTCCTATACAAATATCCATTACACCAACAGTCTTCTCAGGGCACCAGTAACCTCTTTATTCCTCAGGCTATAGATAAATGGGTTCAGAAGAGGTGTGATGATGGTGTAAAACACTGCCACTGCCTTATCCTATTTTGGAGAATGCAAGGAGTGGGGCCTTGTATAGGTGTAGAGTCCAGTCATATAAAATAGACTTGCCACAGTCAGGTGAGAAGAGCAAGTGGAGATAGCCTTTCTCTGTCCTTTACCTGAGCTCATCTGGAACACCGCAGTAAGTGCACGGGCCTAGGAAGCTAGAATGGCCAGGAATGGTAGCAGCAGTATAATAAGCCCACTCAGGAGGATTGTATGCTCATACTGGGAAGTATCCTGACACACCAGTGGTAATAGAGATGGAACTTCACAGAAAAAGTGGTTAACAATCCAAGACCCACAAAATGGAAGTTGAAATACATACAATGTATGTACTAAAGCATTGATAGAACTACTGGACCATGCACATGTGACCATGAACCAACAGATCTTCTTGTGCACGAGTATAGGATAGTGTAAAGGGTGACAGATGGCTACGTATCTATCATAGGACATGAAACCAAGGAGAAGGGCTTCAGTCCCACCAAGGGCCAAGAATACAAATGCTTGAATTTCACAGCCTAAAAATGTAACAGTATTACTGTTTGTCAGGATGTTAGTGGTCATCTTGGGCATGGCGGTGGAGATGTATATCATGTCAATAAAGGAGAGCTGACTGAGTAGGAAGTACATTGGAGTGTGGAGTCTGGTGTCCAGCTGAATGAGAAGGACCAGTGTGATACTCCCCATCAGAGACACTGAAAAGAGGATTACAAGGGCAACAAAGATNGTAGGAAGTACATTGGAGTGTGGAGTCTGGTGTCCAGCTGAATGAGAAGGACCAGTGTGATATTCCCCATCAGAGACACTGAAAAGAGGATTACAAGGGCAACAAAGATGAAAGTGTCCATTTGACCATAATGGAAAAGACCAGAAAGCATAAAATCTGTTTCTACACTTTGATTTCCCATGTTCATCATTTATATTGAGACATCAGAGTGAATTATATCCCTAGATTCCATGAAAGACACTGACTGTCCTTTAAGAGAAAAGAAAATGATTATTCTTACATGCTCTTATTGCCACCATAGCGCTTTCCCATCCAAATGAAATTTCCAGACCATACACTACTTTTATTTGCTTCTTTAAATGAGGGAAAATTATTACAGTAACTTTCAGAGAGTAAGTCCTATATGATCAGAGCTTAGTCAAAATCTTTACACACAAGACACATTCTAGAGAACATATGGTTGCTTAATTAATTTCCCTTAGCCTTCAATTTTTTCTTTTAATCATTAGAAGAATTAATCCCAATCAATTTCCCAATGAATTTTTGGAAATCTGAAAAATATTTTAAATTTATGCCTAGTTTGAAAAATATATGTTTCTTCATCTCATTTTCTTTTGGATAAGTACAGAATACTTAGGCCTTTTGTTAAGCATATCCAAGGTTCTTTATTCAGGGTCCCTTATATCTCTGATTCCAAGGATAGTATTTTAGTAAGTAATTGAATCATTGGATGCTGTAAAAACTTCTCCATAATGTTAAATCACTCACCTTATTCTATAACAACTATAACATAGTATAAATACAAAGCAGTTCAATAATTACAGAATAATTAGGACTTTTAAAATCATCTACAGGGTTTTCTAATCAGGTTTTTGGCCACCCCTGTTTCCAAAAGACCATACTATGCCGAGTACTGAAAACATTGAATGCTGTAAAAACTTTTCCATAAAGATCAAGAAGTTAATTTTAAACTATTCAACTTTTAATGTATTACAAATAAAAAAAATTCTCCTGATAGATGAGTAAAATGTGCCAAAGTGAATGTTGCAATTAGAAGCATGTAAAAGATATCATGCATCTTCTTTCCCCAAAAGAAAATCCCTTACTTCTGGAATCCTACTCCAACATCCAGAGTAAATTTCTACATACAGTTAAAATTCCTAATGAGTGGTTAAATTCCTTTTAATAAAAAATAAATATATTGAGGACTGAGAGCTTGTTTGATATTACTTTCACTAATATAATTCAAAAATTGTAATCCCCAATCCTAAATAAATATAATTACAATGCCTATCTGGTGTATTAAGCAATGGATTAGAAATTCAATATGAGCAAAGTAATTAAGAATAACACTATCTTAAACACTATTAAGAACAACACTATTTTAAAGTGTGTTTAATCCAAAACCAGAAATTTTGGTAAGAAAGAAGTATCATTAAAATTTAGATTCATCATGGAAAATTTGACAACAAATTCCATATGAGATCCATAAACTGAAAGTCAAAAACTTATACTTAAACAAATGTAACTAATGAGCAATTATATTTGTAGTTATTTTCATCATAATAAGACATCTAATTTTTATCACAGCTGACAGAAATTCCCACATTGTCATTCTCTAAATTCCGCTGACTTAAATTCCACTTTACTAAAATATTTAATGTCCACTTATTTAATGCAAAAGTGTCAGATAAATCATATCATCAGATAGAAACTAAATAAATGTGTAGGAATAGAAGCCAAGCATATAGAAACCATGTTATCTCCTTCATATTATAGGCAGTGATAAGGTAAATATAAAAATAAAAGAAATAATAACAACCAGGACTTATCTGAAAACATAGAAATTACAAAATACTTCATTTTAATAGAACTGCATAAAATTCTCAACATGTATTTTTATAGTCTGAAGTACTTTACCTATTTTACACACTTTAATTATTTCAAAAATATTATGGTACATAAATTAGTGATAAGCATCATGTAAAATATTAAGATTTAAATAAAAAAGAATACATGTGTTCATTAGGCCAATCAAGAATACAAGGATATTCCAGGGTCATGCTCCCTTAAGTAAGAGATACACACTATTATGAAACTCAGGTCCTATCTCGCAATGGCAATGTGCCCTCAACCCCTTTTGTTCTCATAAACCTGTGACGATTCAACTTAATATGTGTAAAAAAATCTCAAATACTTACCTCTGTTCTTTTTACAGATCATTTGAAAAATATGTTAATGGCATAGCCATCATAGAAGTAGCCACAATTGAAAATATGCACATGTCAGAAGCAAGTGTATTTTCTCTACATAAACATCAAAATGAACACGTTTACATAAAGAGTAGGTCTGAGACTAATTTCATGTTTTATTTTTAATGCAAGTTGCATTAAACTCATCAAGGCACTCTAATTTCTTTTGACTTACTTCAGAGGACTCAGCAGAGTAAACACCTTCTGATGGGTGAGTGTTAACTGTGAAGACATCTTTCACCAAGCCATGTTTATGAAACTAAAGAAAAAGATATTAACGTGAAACAATATGTTTCCTTCTAGATGATTAAGCATATAAATTGTCTTTAATTTTATAAAATCATTAAGCATCATTTCCCTTGAGACACATAGCCCCTTATATAGAGCTGTATCTCATTCTTCTAGATTTTTTTCTTAAAATAAAACATTGAAAATAGAATGAAAGATATATCTGCAATAGTATATGTAGAAAAGAATCCTATCACTGACATGAGCGTAGTAATTACAGAGTTGCATCAATTCCTTCTTTATTACACTTACAGTATTTGTTGATCATCTATATAAGAGTTACACAGGCAGAATCACATATATTCTGAATAATTGAGTTATTGAATGTGGCATATCTGAAGAATACAAAAAAATTCCAAAAGAAACTGAAAAATGCTTAAGTCTCTAATTTGAAACATTTTAGGAAATGTTAATGAACTATCAGTGTTTAAGTTTATTGGAGATGTTTTTGCCTTTGAAAATAAGTCTTCAATCATTTAGCATGGTAAATTTGGTAAAAAATATAATGAAAAGATACACATTCATTATCTTCACCTTATGTAAGATTTTGAACCTTTCCAGGCAAACAGGCTGACTGCCTAATCATGGTGGAGAATCATATTTTGTTTCCAAGAGCTCCTTTGGGAATACTTGGTCTCTAGTCCACAATTAGCCGAATTGTGTACATTGCATATGATGTTTTTTTAGAGCTGAGGTCAGTGCGCCAAACAAAAATAGAATCAAGTTCCAGGCAAAAGTTCAAATATATTTACTAAAATGAAAATAAATCACCAGAGCTGTCTCACAGGGTTTCGGGAAATATTATCTCTCTATAATTTACTTTTAAATTATGCATATAAATATGCTCTCCACATAATTAATAACCACATATATAAACTTTGATTATTTTTGTGTACAAAATAGGTAAGAATTTCTTTTCTTTTTTAAAAAGATTTTGTTTATTTATTTCACAGAGGGAGAGAGAGATCACAAGTAGGCTGAGAGGCAGGCAGAGAGAGAAGAGGAAGCAGGCTCCCCGCTGAGCAGAGAGCCAGATGTGGGCCTCGATCCCAGGACCCTGAGATCATGACCTGAGCCAAAGGCAGAGGCTTTAACCCACTGAGCCACCCAGGTGCCTGAGGTAAGAATTTCTGAGGAATTATATGACACAGGGGATATCAAATTAAGCAGAGCACTTTTTGATACAGCAATCTTAAGAATATCAGCATGGTTATGGAAGTAGGACTCCGGTTTCCAAAATTCCAAAAGGAGTAAATTATGTACAAGCTCAGAGAGGGTAATTTTTATTTTATTTTTTAAAGATTTTATTTATTTATTTGACAGAGAGAAACACAGCTAGAGAAGGACACACAAGCAGGGGGAGTGACAGAGGGAGAAGTAGACTTCCAGCAGTGCAGGAAGCCTGATGTGGGGCTCGATCCCAGGACTCTGGGATCATGACCTGAGCCAAAGGCAGATGCTTAATGACTGAGCCACCCAGGTGCCTCTCATAGAGAGTAATTTAAATAATAGCATGGTGTTTGCCTTATTTTTTCTATAACAATAGTACTTATTTAATTATTTAATTAATAGAAAATAAAATGAAGTTGGAGTTTAACCTGTCCACCTCCTAATTTCACTGAATGATATAGGGCAAACACCTGTACTCAGATATAAAAGAAAAAGGAAAAGAAAAAAACAATCAAACAAAAAATTCTGAAATAACTTAAAAGTCAAGGTAATGTAGTTGAGGGTTCAAAGAGAACGTACACAGATCTGCTTTACCCTTTCCTTACTTTGAATGTAAGAGATTTCAGTGAGTTGAGATTAAAATGAGGGCATATCTCCTATCCTCACTCCCCCAATTATTTTTCATGTAAAATTTAGTTGAGAATATTGACTCTTACTTTCCTGTAAAATAACTTAGCTGTGAAAAAGCTTTCTTCACAAAGAATATGTCAGCAATACATCATGCATGCTTGTCCTCAGAGGGAAAGAATAGGAATTATATATTTCAGATCTCAGATTTTAAGTAAAGTTTGAGTCCCATAAGTAATCAACACTTACATTAAGGTTAGTCATTGGTGGAAATAATTTAAGACTATCATGGGACAAAACTACAATTTTAGAATCCTGAAATGTACAGTCTTTGGTAATTACTTTTAAGAAAAAATATACTGGGCACCTGGGGGGCTCAGTGGGTTAAGCCTCTGCCTTTGGCTCAGGTCATGATCTCAGGGTCCTGGGATTGAGCCCTGCATCTGGCTCTCTGCTCAGCAGGGAGCCTGCATCCTTCTCTCTCTCTGCCTGCCTCTCTGTGTGTGTGTGTCAAATAAATAAATAAAAATCTTTTTAAAAAATTTTAAAAAAGGAAAATTATAATCAAACAACAACTGATTTCATCTTTTCTGGGTTGTTCCCACCAACAAGAATTGGCCTCTTCTTCCTTATTGTCATTGTTCTTATTTTTCTAATGGCTCTGTTTGGCAACCTGTCCATGGTTCTCCTCATCTTCCTAGACACCCATCTCCATATACCCATGTATTTCTTACTTAGTTAGCTCTTTCTCATTGACCAAAGTTCATCTCCACAATTGTCCCCAGGATGGCTTCCAATTTTGTGTTTGGAAACCAGTCTGTCTCCTTCATTGGGTGTGGGGTTCAGAGCTTCTTCTCGACTTTACCAGGCACAGAAGCACTGCTCCTCATATCTATGGCCTGTGATTGTTATATGGCTATTTGTTTTCCTCTTCACGATTTCATCCGTATGAGCAAAAGAAAGTGCGTATTGATGGTAACAGCATCTTGGATAAAAAGCTCAATCAACTCTTGTGCCCACCCTATATACGCCCTCCAAATACCTTACTGTTGATCCAGGACCCTCAACCATTTCTCCTGTGATGTCTTCACCTTAGTGACTCTGGCCTGCATGGACACTTGGGTGTATGAGTACACAGTGTTTGTGAGGGCCACCCTTTTTCTTCTGTGTCCTTTCATTGGCACTGCATGTTCCTTTGGCTGGGTCCTCTTTACAGTCTGTCACATGCAATCAACAGAGGGAGGAGGAAGTCCCATTCGACCTGCAGCACCCACCGAATTGTGGGCACTTTATACATTGCACCCCTTTCTTATATATCCAAGCCCAAGATCCTTCTGACCTCTAACTGAAGACAAGGTCCTAGCTGTCTTCTACACCATTCTGACCCCAGTGTTCAACGCCATCATCTACAGCCTGGGAAACAAGGAGGTGATGGGGGCCCTCAGAGGAGCGATTCAGAGAATCTGCTTCATGAAAATGTAGACCAAGCTTTTTTCATATGTACCCAACACTGATTATAAGTACATTCATCTGTGTACATTAAATAAAATATTATTTTATGCTTAGATGGCAAGGACTAAAATCAGAAGAGAAGAAAATCATTCATGTGTGGACAAAAGTATCTTACAAATATATATGTAATTATGAGCCTTATCTTTTTTTTTCTTGATGGTGCTTTTTCTCATGAATTTCAAATGCACTCATTGTTTGCTAATATGTTCTCAATGAAAATGCTTCTTCTTCAAGTAGAAATAATGTCATTCAACATAACAGTACTAGTATTTGCAACTCATTTACGAATATATATGAACAGAAAAATAAAGGTTTCCTGAACACCTGAGTCTAATTGAATGTCAAAAAACGTCTTATCATAGACTTGTGACTTATATGTGCCCATTACTTTTTTTTCCAATTTATGGTAACTTATTTTTATAAAGATGTGGCTGAGATTTCATCACGGATTCTAAACTCCATGTACCATTCTGNTATATGTAATTATGAGCCTTATCTTTTTTTTTTCTTGATGGTGCTTTTTCTCATGAATTTCAGATGCACTCATTGTTTGCTAATATGTTCTCAATGAAAATGCTTCTTCTTCATGTAGAAATAATGTCACTCAACATAACAGTACTAGTATTTGCAACTCATTTACGAATATATATGAACAGAAAAATAAA
>LNAC01002278.1:0-23236 GCA_002007465.1 Ailurus styani | reverse complement strand
ATTTCTTCAAGGATTTGAATTGGGATTGAGTTAAATGTCAATTTGTTTGTGTAGAATTGACATTTTAACAATACTGACTCTTCCGATCTATGAGCCTGGTATATCCTTCCACTTATTTATGTCTCCTTTATAATTTTCTCAACAGTGTTTTGTAGTACTTAGTATACAGGTCTAGAACATCTTTTTGTGAAATATATTCCTAAATATCTCATATGCTGGTGCTAACGTGAAGAGTATTGTTTACTTAATTTAAATTCTTGTATGTTGTATATTGATTTAGTATCCTACAACTTTCTGAGCTCACTTACCACTTCTAGTTGCTTTTCATAGATTCATTGGGATTTTCTACATAGACCATTAAGTTTTCTGTGAATAAAGACAGTTTTACTTTTTTTTCCCCAGTCTTTATGACTTTTATTTTTCTTAACTTATTTTGCTGTTTAGGGCATTTATTCTAATGCTAAATTAAAGTACTGAGAGTAAACACTCTTGCCTTGATGCCAGTGTTAAAAGGACATCATCAATCTTTAATCATTAAATATGATGCTAGCTGTATGATTTTCATAGCTATTCTTTATCAGGTGGGAAAATCTCTTGTATTCTTAGTTTTCTGAGAGTTTTTATCAGGAAGCTATGATGAATTTTGTCAAATCCTTTTTCTTTTTATTTTTTTAATTATTATTTGGAGGAGGGGGAGCAGAGAGAAAGAAAGAGAAAATCTTAAGTAGGCTTCATGCCCAGTACAGAGCCCAACACAAGACTCAATTTCAGAACCCTGAGATTGTGACCTGAGATATTACATCTTACCATTTGCAATGACATGGATGGAACTAGAGGGTATTACGCTAAGTAAAATAAGTTAATCAGAGAAAGATGATTATCATATAATTTCACTCATATGTGGAATTTAAGAAACAAAACAGAGGATCATAGGGGAAGGGAGGGAAAAATGAAATAAGATGAAATCAGAGAGGGAGACAAACCGTAAGAGACTCTCAACTCTAGGAAACAAGGGGAGATGAGAGGGGGGTTGGATAACAGGGTGATGGGCATTAAGGACAGCATATGATGTAATGAGCACTGGATATTCTATACAACTGATGAATCACTGAACTCTACCTCTGAAACTAATAATACACTATATGTTAATTTAATGTAAGTAAAACTAAGGAAATATTAAGATGACAAATTTTTTAATTTTTTTCTAAAGATTTTTTCATTTTTTAGAGAAAGTACAAACAAGCAGGGGCAGGGGGTAGAGACAGAAGGGGAGGGAGGGAGGAAGCAGACTCCCAGAGCCCAAATGGGGCTCAGTCTTACAACCCTGAGATCATGACATGAACCAAAACCAAGACACTTAACCGACTGAACCACCCAGGTGCCCTGACAAATTCTTTATTTATTTGTACTATTTCCTGAGAAAGAAGTAGTTGTTAAAAATTGTCATTAGCTAAAAAGAGGAAGCTAGGATATGTGTCATCTAGATGTTGTAACTAAGACATGTTCTTATTTTTAAAATTGTGGAATATGGACCTGACATCATATCTGATAAGTAAGGAAGCTTTATTTTCAAAACAGCAATAGATATTTTTAGGGTTCTAAACAATTTGGTTTTGAAAAAAGAGTTCCACTTATTTAAAAACTAGGACAGCAATTTTAGGGTTACATATTTAAAGCCTTTAAATGTATAGAATAAATAAATTCAACTTACATGGGTCTTTTAAGAATCATCAGCTAATTGCTCTGAATACCTCTAATGACTTCTTTCAGATTTTGTTTAGAATGCCAATTATTCTAAATGGCATGTTCACTCATGTTCACTGTAATTTTAAGTCTTCCCTATTTTAAAACTATTTCAACTTGTGGTAATATTGCTTTCCGGCAATTAAGCTAAAAATGCGCCTTAAATATTCAACATTAGGACCTAAATTACAAGGGCAATAACATCTCATCCATGAATTTACAAGAAAAACTTTTTTTTAGAAATTAACTGACTAACCATACTTCTTCCACTAACTGAAAAAATAATAATACTCCTCAGAAGAGCTTACATTAAAATGCCACTTCTAACATGAGATAAATTGATAGAAAAGAAATCTACCTTCATTAGAAGATACTAAGGTCATTCTAGTGCTATACTCAAATAATTCAATTTCATGTTCTTATTTACGAATGAAGTATATCATTTTTATAGAAATTAACTTAGTTCATGCTAGACTCTCTGGAAAACAAGGAAGTATAATATGCATGTTTCCTGCCTTCAGGTAACTAACTGATGATCTTGTTGTAAGAGAAGGCATAGAAACAGGAAATTAAATAATGTGGAAGATTTAATAAGCAATTTGCTACTTAGTAAAAATGATGCCATTTATTAAAATTCTAAAAAGTCAGCAATTTTACACATATTATGTCTAATCCTCTTAAAAATTATTTAAGAAGAGGGTCTCCTAGGTGTCTCAATTGGTTAAGTGTCTGACTCTCCATTTCTTCTCAAGTCATGGACACAGGGTCGTGGAATCAAGCCTTGCTTCGGGCTCATGCTCGATATAGAATCTGCTTGGGGTCTCTCTCCCTCTCCCTTTGCCCCTACTCCTGCTCACTCTCTAAATAAATAAAAAAAGTCTTTAAACCTTTATTTAAGATGTGAGCATATTAAAGAGAACTCAAGTAACATCTCTCCCTTCTCCTCCTTTCTCTGTCTCTCTCTCTTCCACTCACTCACTTGCATTTTTCCTTCTCCTTCCACATTGGCTTCATTCTCTAAAAATCAATGGCCACCCAAACCTGAAATTCTGAACAGAGTCATCTTTATACTCCCACACCAGAGAGAAAAGATAGCTTTTCTCTCCCAGCTTTACTTTGGGAAAAAAAAAAAAAAATCCAAGGCCAAAACTCCAACTGGTCTTCCTTAGACCAAATGTTTGTATCTTGGAGTGATGATTGTTGCCATTGGGATGAAGAACAGTAACGGGTCCAAACAGAAGTTTCCTTTACCACTAGGAGAAGGGGAAGCACAGTAAAGTTCCTGGAAGGGGAGCCTGGGTGGCTCAGTCCATTAAGCATCTGCCTTTAGCTCAGGTCATGATCCCAGGGTCCTGGGATCAAGTCCTACATGGGGCTCCCTGTTCAGTGGGCAGTCTTCTTCTTCCTTTGCCTCTGCCCCTACCTCTTCCCCTGCTTGTGGGCAGTCTCTCTCTCCCTCTCTCTGTCAAATAAATAAATAAAATCTTTTTAAAAAAAAAGTTCCTGGAAGATACATCATAATTCCAAAGTGCTCTTTTCAATACAATCAGGCTTCCTTTTTATCACTCAATCAAGAAATATGCAGCGTAAGATTAAAAAGAAAGTATTTATGGGAAAAGTAGAATGTGAGCCTTCTTCAAGCTATTCACAGTTTTTTCCAAAAACTTGGTCACTTGTCTTGCTTTCTGGGTTGGGGTGATTTAAGGTGTTTCTGTATATACCAGGCTTCCTGTAAAAATTAAACAAGGACTGGCACACTATTACTTGTGGGCCAAATGTAATCTGCTACTTGCTTTGTAAAAAAGTTTTATTGGGACNTTTAAGGTGTTTCTGTATATACCAGGCTTCCTGTAAAAATTAAACAAGGACTGGCACACTATAACTTGTGGGCCAAATGTAATCTGCTACTTGCTTTGTAAAAAAGTTTTATTGGGACAAGTCATACCATTTATTTACATATTGTCATCACCTTTTGTGCTACAGTAGGAGAGCTGAGAAGTACGGTCCACAAAGACTAAAATATTTACCACCTGGCTGGCCCTCTACAGAAAAAGTTTAAAGACTCCTGATATCGGTGCTTGACTATATTCAAATTCAGTTGTTTTGATCAGAATACTTTATAGGTATGCTGTGTAATTATTTTGCATTCATATTATTAGGCACATAATACTTGTTTGTCCTACTCTCAGTGACAACATGTAAACACTTCAAAAAGTTAAATATTAGTTACTATATGACCCACCAATTTCATTCCTAGGTGTATAACCAAGAGAACTGAAAGCATATGTTTAAAGACTCTTGTACTGGGATGCCTGGGTGGCTCAGTGGGTTAAAGCCTCTGCCTTCAGCTTAGCTCATGATCTCAGGATCCTGGGATCCAGCCCCATCTTGGGCTGCCTGCTCAGCAGGGAGCCTGCTTCCTCCTTTCTCTCTGTCTGCCTCTCTGCCTATTTGTAATCTCTCTCTCTCTCTCTCTGTCAAATAAATAAAAATCTTTTTTAAAATAAATAAATAAAGACTCTTGCACAAATGCTCTTAGCAGCATTATTCACAATAGCCAAAAATAGAAACAACCCAATGTCCATCAACCAATGAATGCATAAACAATATGTGGTATGTCCATACAACAGAATATTATTCAACCATTAAAAGAATGAGTGCTGTTACATGCTACCAAGTAGATGACCATAAAAACACTACAGTAAATGAAAGAAGCCATATTATATTATTCTGTTTAAATGAAATGTCCAGATTAAGCAAATCCATAGAAAGAGAAAGTAGTTAGTGGTTGCCAAAGCCTGGTGGGAGGGAGAAATGGGGAATTACTGCTAATAGCCATGCAGGTTCCTTTAAAAGTGAAAAAAAATTGTTCTGGGTTTAGATAGTGGTGATGGCTGCACCACTCTGTGACTATACTAACAACTACTGAATTATACACTTTAAGGGTGAATTTTATCATATGTAAATTATTTCTTCAGGTTGTATCAGCCCAATCCCCATCAGCATTTTAACTTATGCTTTCATCATTTATCCATAATTGTTGCCTAGAAGCATTATTTCGTTAGAAGTTGCAAAACAGCTATTTCCTAATTCTACCATTCTTTCTGCATCTAAAATGTACTTCTTTTATAAGGAAGAATTTTCACTCATCAGCTACACAGTTACATAAATATACAATTCATACAGGCAAGACAGGATGTGCTTGGTGCTTTTCCTTTTTTAGTTTTTCAGAGAAATAAATGATTGGTGCTCTGGCAACCTCCAGTGGTGAATGGTGAGAAATTTTGTTGTCATTACAAACTCACCGGTTTTTATATAGATGCTGTGTTTCAATTCAATGTAGTCAGTCTTTTTAATGTTCAACTGTCCCATGCACTGGGAACTCCTCTCCAGTTGGCTCCTATGCCCTATTAGCATGATTTCGTATTAGACTTTTTTTTAAAAAAACATCTTTATTAAGATATAACTCACATATTATGCCATTCGCCATTTTAAGGTATACCATTCAATTTTTATTATATTCACAGAATTGTGCTACCATCACCACAATGAACCTTAGAACATTTTTATCCCCCATGTCAGGCTCCCTACTCAGTGAGGAGTCTGCTTCTCCCTCTCCCTCTGCCCCTCTCCCTGCTCCTTCTCTCTCTCTCTCTCTCTCTCTCTCTTGCTCGCTCACTCTCCCAAGTAAATAGTCTTTTTTTTTAATGTTTAAAGGAAATGTGCATTTATATTATCTTTTATAATTATGTACTTATCTCACCACTGCTTCGTGTTTTCTAGTGTACAACCAAATTAAGGTCTGGGATCATTTACTTTCACCCTGAATCTCTTCCTTTAGTATTTCACATAAGATGGATCTCCTAGCAATGAATTGTCTCAGTTTTTGTTTATCTGGAAATGTCTTTACTTCACCTTTTTTGCAGAATGTAAGATTCTTAGTTGGCAATTGTTTTCTTTCAGCTTTGAATATGTCATCCCTCTATGTTCCAGTCTACATTGTTTCTGACTAGAAGTCATCTATTAATCCTATTGGAGTTTCCTTGTATGTGAAAAGTCATTTTTCTCTCACTTGTTTCAAGATTTTTCTCTGTTTCAGCTTTCACCGTTTTTACTAAGATGTGTCTGGGTGTGGGCCTCTTTGTGTTTATCCTACTTGAATAGGATAAAATCGATCCCACTAGGAAGGAACAGTCAAAATACTGTGCTCTAAAGTACTTTAAATAATTCATTTCTGGGGTGCCAGGTTAGTTCAGTTGGTTAAGTCTCTAAATCTTGATTTTGGCACTGGTCATGAGCTCAAGGTTGTGGGCTTGGGCCCGGGTCAGACTCTGTGCTGTGCATAGAGCCTGCTTGGGGTTCTCTCTCTCCCTCTGCCCCTTCTCCCCCTAAAAAAATCCATTCATTCATTCATCCATTCATTCATGTATGTGATTATGCTGCCAAATTAATATGCATACAAATAGACTTATTTATTTCTATTAGTTTTTAATGTTTAAGGGTTCTTTTTTTATTTTTTTTTGTTTTTAATTTTGTAAACCAACATAGCAAAGTCAAAAAATATAAGAAGGTATATTCACAAAAGACTATCATCAGCCCTGTCTCCTTCACCTTGCCCCCCAAAGTTCCTTCTCAGTAACCATTTTTGCTTATTGTGGTTAATCATCCTGCCATTTTTTCAAAATATAAGAATCGGCATATAAGTACGCATATTCCCCTTTTCTTATACAAAAGATAGCACGTGGACAAAACATTCCTCACCTATATCTTCTTTATTCCTTTTTAAACTACATAATACTCCATTGTGTGGATGTACCATAGTTTATTCAATCTGTCCCCTATTGGCAGACATTTTGGTAGTATTTTAACAGTGTATTAGTTTTCTATTGCTACATAACAAATTACCACAAATTCAGTAACCTAATACAAAAAAATTTTATTATCTCACAGTTTTGGTGGGTTGAGAGTCTGAACACAGGTTATCTGGGTCCACTGCGCTGTATCACACCAAGCTGAAATCAAAGTATTGGCCAAGTCTGTGATCTCATGTGAAGCTTGGAGTCTTCTTCCAAGTTTACCGGTTGCTAGCAGAATTCAGTTATCTGTGTTTTTAAAGTGAAGTTCCCACTTCCTTGCTAGCTGTCAGGCAGGATGATATCACCCAGGATCCTCTCCAGAGGTCCTCCCCAATACAGGAGCTTACTTCTCTAAAGCCATCAAGACAATCTCCTTTTTTTTTTTTTTAAGATTTTGTTTATTTATTTGACACAGAGAGAGACAGCAAGAGAGGGAATACAAGCTGGCAGAGAGGGAGAAGCAGGCTTCCCGGGGAGCAGGGAGCCCGAGGCAGGGCTCGATCCCAGGACCCTGGAATCATGACCCGTGCTGAAGGCAGACGCTTAACGACTGAGCCACCCAGGCGCCCCAGGACAATCTCTTTTTTAAGGACTCACCCAATTAGGTCAGATCCACTCAGGATGATCTTCCTTTAGACCAGCTCTACGTCAACTGATTAGGGACCTTAATTATGACTGACAGATTCCTTTACCTTTGCCATATAATGTAGTCTAATTCTGAGATTACTATCCTATCATATTCACAAATTCTGCTCGTACTCAAGAGGAGGGAATTATACAAGGTATATATGGGATGGGGGTGAGAATCTTGGGTCTACCTTAGAATTCTGTCTACCACATTTAGCATTACAAATAATGCCCAGCTTCGTTGGGGGAACATGTGACTTTTGATCTTGGGTTAGTGAGTTCAAGCCCCATGTTGGGTGTAGAGATTACTTAAATAAATTAATGAAACTTTAAAAACAAAACAAAACAAAGAACAAATAATCCTATCATGAAAGCTCTGTGTATATGTTATTTTATTTTATATTTTTGCTAGTTATCTTTGAGACAAATTCCTACAAGGATTATGCATGTGAAATTTTGCTATGTATTGCCACTAAGTTTCCTCCACAGAGGAAATAATTGTATTTCCTCCAAAATACAATTTTGTATTTCCATTAGCAGTGTAAAAAAGAGCCAGTTTCCAAACATATTCACTAACAGACTATACGTCAAACTTCTAGGTTTTGTCAACCTGATTGGCAATAAATGGTATTTTACTATAATTTAAATTTGTATTNATTCTGAGATTACTATCCTATCATATTCACAAATTCTGCTCGTACTCAAGAGGAGGGAATTATACAAGGTATATATGGGATGGGGGTGAGAATCTTGGGTCTACCTTAGAATTCCGTCTACCACATTTAGCATTACAAATAATGCCCGGCTTCGTTGGGGGAACATGTGACTCTTGATCTTGGGTTAGTGAGTTCAAGCCCCATGTTGGGTGTAGAGATTACTTAAATAAATTAATGAAACTTTAAAAACAAAACAAAACAAAGAACAAATAATCCTATCATGAAAGCTCTGTGTATATGTTATTTTATTTTATATTTTTGCTAGTTATCTTTGAGACAAATTCCTACAAGGATTATGCATGTGAAATTTTGCTATGTATTGCCACTAAGTTTCCTCCACAGAGGAAATAATTGTATTTCCTCCAAAATACAATTTTGTATTTCCATTAGCAGTGTAAAAAAGAGCCAGTTTCCAAACATATTCACTAACAGACTATACGTCAAACTTCTAGGTTTTGTCAACCTGATTGGCAATAAATGGTATTTTACTATAATTTAAATTTGTATTTTTTTATTATGAGAGAATTTAAGCATATTGCTTAATATATTATATATAATATGTTATATTTAAGGGACATTTTGAGCTTTGAGCATGATGCATTCAAGCTTTTCAGATGACAGAGATGAAAAAGAAAATCTGGCACTGGGGAAACGTATGAGAAGATATTGACTTTTTGAAACGTACATAAAACCTATGGATCTGTTCCAAAAAAATTTTTATCTAAAAATACCTGAGTCTTTTATATAACAAAGGAAACGATCAACAATATGAAAAGGCAACTTACTGAATAGGAGAAGATATTCGCAAATAGTATATCCAATATAGATCCAAAATCTATAAAGAACTCACACAATGTAATGCCAAATAATAATAATAATCCAATCTAAAAATGAGCAGAAGACCTGAATAGACATTTCTCCAAAGAAGACACGTAGATGTCCAAAAGACAGATGAAAAGATGTTCAACATCACTCATCATCAGGGAAATGCAAATTAAAACCACAATGAGGTATCCCCTCATACCAGTCAAATAGCTAGTAGCAAAAAGATAAGAAATAACAAGTATTGGTGAGGTTGTGGAGAAAGGGGAACCCTTGTGCACTGCTGGTGGGAGTGTAAATTGGTGCAGCCACCACGAAGTGTGGAGTTTTCTCAAAAAAAAGTAAAAGTAGAAATACCACACAACTCAGTAATTCCATTTCTGGGTATTTACCCAAAAAGAATGAGAACATTAATTCAAAAATATATATATTCCCTTATGCTTATTGCAGCATTATTTACAATAGCCAAGATATGGAAGCAACCTATGTCCATCATAGACAATTGGATAAAGAAGAAGTGGTATATACAGTAGACCCTTAAACAACACAGGGGTATTGGGAGACCGACATTCATACAGTCTAAAATCCACCTATAACTTTGACTTCCAAAAAATTTAACTATTAATAGCCTACTTTTCACCAGAAAACTTAGTGATGACATAGTCAATTAACACATATTTAGAATGTCATATGTATTATATACTGTATTCTTACAATAAAGTAAGCCAGAGAAAAGAAAATGGTACTAAGAAAGTCATAAAAAAAGAGAAAATATTATATTCATTAAAGGAAATTATCTTACAAGTGAACACATGCAGTTCAAACCCATGTTGCTCAAGGATCAACTCTATATACAATGGAATATTTCTCAGCTACAAAAAAGACTGAAATCTCACCATTCGAGACAACATGAACAAACTTAAAGGGTATTATGCCAAGTGAAATAAGTTAGACAGAGAAAGAAAGACAAATGCCATATGATTTCATCTCTACACGTAATCTAAGAACCAAAAAAAAAAAAACAAAATAGAAACAGATTCATTAATACAGAGAAAAAAACAATGGTTGGCAGAGGAAAGAGGGCGGTAGGATGGGCAAAATAAGGGAAGTGAATTAAGAGGTACAAACCTTCAGTTATGAAATAATTCACAGGGATGAAAAGTACAGCATAGGGAATACAGTCAATAATATCATCATAATTTTGTAGGGTGACAGATGGTAACTACACTTACCTGGTGAGCACTGGGTAATGTACTGAATTGTCAAATCACTATGTTGTAAATCTGAAATAGATATAACATCGCATGTCAACTCTACTTCAATTAAAAAAACCCAAGTTCATTTTTATATGCAATTTACATCATTGCTTTGAATGTTTACTGCTTTCACATAGACAACATAGAAAAAGAAAGCATTTTTATTAAAAAAAATTATTTCTCTCAGGGCACCTGGCTGACTCAGTTGGTAGAGCGTGCTACTCTTTNAAGCATTTTTATTAAAAAAAATTATTTCTCTCAGGGCACCTGGCTGACTCAGTTGGTAGAGCATGCTACTCTTTTTTTTTTTAAGATTTTATTTATTTGACAGATAGAGAGAGATCACAAGTAGGCAGAGAGAGAGGAGGAAGCAGGCTCCCCACCGAGCAGGGAGACCGATGCAGGGCTCGATCCTGGGACCCTGAGATCATAACCTGAGTGGAAGGCAGAGGCTTTAACCCACTGAGCGACCCAGCCACTCCAAGTGTGCAACTCTTGATTTCAGGGTTATGGTTATGGGTTCAACACCCACATTGGGTTGAATGTACAACCCATTGTCTGGTACACCAGAATGTACACCATTCTCTGGTGCAATCTTGGCCGTGGCTCTGACTCCTAGCCTGCCACCATTCCTGCCGGATGTAGAGATTCCTCAAAAATAAAATTTTTTAAAGATTTTATTTATTTATTTATTTTTAAGTAGGCTCCACACCCAACACAAGGAATGATCTCACGACCCTGAGATCAAGAGTGACATGCTCTACCAACAGAGCCAGCCAGGAGCCTCCCTAAAAATAAAATCTTTTAAAAAAAAATCATTTCTCTCAATATTGCAAGATTGTCATTTCCATTTTTCTTTTGTCTTCCTAGCATATTAACCTGATTCACTGCTCAAACTTTCTTCCCACCATAGGAGCCACAAAACCCAGAAGCTGGTTCCCCACCTCCTCTGACAGTTAGGGCACGGACTCCTGGCACAGATTTGGTTCATTAAATTCAGCAGCCTGGCATTCTCAATTTGGACAAAGAAGCGGAAACAGTAGCAAATCCATTATGGTGTTGAGGGCAGTGGCAGCTAGGTGTACCATTCAGCACCTTCTGTGACAGTGATAAAAACTGAGACATCCGGGGCCCCATAACAGCAGCAGTGGTGCTCCTTGAGCTTGGTTCTCTGGTGCCATCTTGGCCGTGGCTCTGACTCCTAGCCTGCCACCATTCCTGCCGGGGTCACCAGGCTCCTTTGCCAGCCCTCCTGGAAACTCTGAGAGCAATCCCATAGCCTTTCCGAAAAATCCTTTTCTGCCTTATCAGCCCTGACTGGTGCACTTTCCTTTTTTTTCTTGCAGAAATTCATGACAACTTCCTGAAAATGTGGGAAAATTTTTAAAATTGTTCAAACGAAATGATAATGAGCTTGATGACTGCTCAGAAACGAGAATTTTGAAGTCATCTGGCAAGAATAAGTTCATATGACCATGCTCTTTGACCTAACACATTTGTCGGCTTTAATATCCACCTTCTTTCCATTGCCGGTTCCTAATAAGTGCTTAGTCACAAAGATGTGAATCATTATAACCCTCAAGGCAGCTGGAGGCCTCGCTGACCCCTTGATCCTGAGGTAAAAATTTCCTTGTAGTCAATAATGCTACAGCTCATGAAATCCAAAGCTCTATCTCAAGATTTCTGCTAATCCTACACCAACTGGCATCTGCCTGGCCTTGCTTCTAAGCCCTGAAGTCCTTACATTCTGCCTTATCTCACCCAGCATTGACTCCATCTTAGGCCCTTCTCACACACAAGTTTTTGTGACATTAATAGATTTGACTGCATCTTTTTTCAGAGGGTGGGGTGCAGAAAGTTCACATCAAGCAATGTTGTACTATTTTACTGACTCTAAATGTTTATCTTTCTATTATAATGACAAAGCAGTTATGGCCGTTCTCTGAAGCTTTGAGACTCAGTTGATGTCCGGGCCCCAAGGGGGCTCCCCTTTGACCCAGTGATACTCTCTGTACCTTGTTTTTGTTGTTCTTATATCACTTCTTTGTACTGACCCAGTTAGTAAGAGGTAGCCACGTTGCCTTGAAAAGAATTAGAGTCGTGAAAGCAGGCATACAAAAAGCAAAAAGCCTAAGGTAGGATTTCACTTTTTGCTGGATTTCTGCTTTTTGTTCACCTTTTGATTTCTGGTTTATATCTGCAATGGGCTGTTAAGTGGGGAACAGAAAAGTCTTGAGGGAAACAGAGCATGGAATTTATTCATAATAATTTATTAGAAAGAAAAGTGAAGGAGACAATTCTACCCTCAACGCTCCATGAGAACAAAATGAGGGTTCCTTGGGTAAGAAGGTGGCAGGGACAAGAGTGTATACTGGAGCATCACCTGAGAGGAGGCAAGAGGAAGGGCTGAATCATAAAGGGGAGTGAGGAGACAGCAAGTGAAAGAGCAAAGTCACCATCAAGAGCAGCTAGATCTCTAAAGCACCCTCTGCAGGGAGCCTGATAGAAGCTATATGGATGCCCAATCACCATCCCCAGCCATTTCAGTGACAATCGCGGCTCAGTAACTACCCCACAGGGGTATGTTAGCAACCCTCTCATTGCTGGTGGGGTAAGACTTGTTACCCATGGATCATCCACAAGCAGGTCATCCTCCTAGACTCCCCCACATCCAAAATGGGTCTACAGATTCTTCATTTTTCTTTTTTTTTTTTTTTAAGATTTTCTTTCTTTATGACAGAGAGTGAGAGAGGGAACACAAGCAGGGGGAGTGGGAGAAGGAGAAGCAGGCTTCCCACTGAGCAGGGAGTGCGACATGGGGCTCAATCCCAGGGCACAGGGATCATCACCTGAGCAGAAGGCAGACACTTAATGACTAAGCCACCCAGGCACCCCTAGATTCTCATTTTTCAAAAGCCCAGGACTTGCCTGGAGGTGGAAATCACCGGTTCCAACACCTATGCAAAATTTAGTACTGAACAAAATCTACCCTAGTTACACATTTATCAAAGTATGATTCCCAACAAAGACAGTTCTAAGAGGAATTTGGGGGCAGCCCTTAATGTTACAGTATTTTCTCTGCAGTAAATAGAATCAAAACTACCATCATCTGATTGGCCGAATGAAACTTGTGTCAAATAGTCGAGTTTCTCCAGAGAAACAACACCAAAAGGATATAGACATAGAGATAGACACAGAGTTAGAGAGAGAGAGAGATAGTAAGAAATTGGCTCACATGATTGTGAGGGCTGGCATGTCCCAGGAGGTCCAATGGTGTAGCTCCAATTCAAAGGCTAGCAAGTTTGAGACCCTGGAAGTAACGTTTCCATTTGAGTTCAAAGGTAGGGAAAGGCCAATATCCCAGTTAAAAGGCAGTAGGCAGAAAAAATTCTATTTTACTCAATGGAGGGTCAGCCTCTTTGTTCCTTTGAGACCTTCAACTGATTGAATGAGGACCATCCACATTAGGGAGGGCAATCTGTTTTACTTAATCTTCCAACTTAAAAGTTAAACTTATCCAGAAAAACCCTCACAAAAGCACCCAGAATGATATCTGGCTAAATACCTGGGCACACCACGGTCCAGTCAAATTGATACATAAAATTAACTATCATAGTAACTTTAGGAAAGTCTGAATCATGGATGCTACCTTTGTCACCAGGGAAGGCATTTCAAATCCAAACTACTACTTAAGGTTATCTAAGCAAAATAACTTTCAAATTAACTCTACCACATTGCCAGGAATCTATACAATGCTACTTCCTCGGCATCCCCATTTCCAGCCATCTTTATCTAGCATCAGAAAATTCACATATATATACGTGGCCAACTCCAGCAGCGGTGTGGCCAAAGAGCTTGTAATTTTCCAATAGTACCCCCAATTGTCATTGCAGAACCTTGAATCAAAAGACTCACTCAGGTATGTGACTAAAAATATCTGCCAGGTAAATCAGGCCATAAATGAGCTACTCCATGTTAAAACTATCCTAAGAACAGATTTACTTCCTTTTTGTCTCAACAAAGGGAAAAAGGTATCCCTTTTTCAAAAGGTAGGATTTGCTTTTGAAAAATGAGTAAATTGCGGAATAGAGAACTTTGTACCCAGCTCCCGTTTTCTTGACAAAACCTCTCGAAAAGATGCTAGTTGTGAACTTAACACTTTTCATAGCAGTAACCATGACTTCTTTCAGAATTCTTGACAGGGTTCTGATGCCAACACATGCCCGTGTCAAAAACACTGAGTCACTCTGACATGTCACCAGGCAGGAAAGCCAAGTGTGGTGCCAAGCATCCAGAGACCCCATCTGTACACAGAGTATCACAATTTTTCTTTCAGGCAAAGTTTTGCTTGGCTAAGAAGCACGGCATCGTTTTGAAGCTGCTGACAACCTTTCCAGTTTCCAAAAAAGAAATGGGACTTTTTCTTTGATGGCATCAGCAAGCACATACCCGGCAAAACACAGGAGCTGGCAGCACTGAAAAACATCATTAGTTTTATTGAGGAAACTAGTGTGTCAGCTCCATGATCAGCTGTGAAATATCGGGAGAAATGTCAGCAGCTACATAGTGACTCACATAATTTAGGAGAGACATCACTTCCATTACCTTCCCCCCCTCCAAGCTACTCCCAACTTGGCCTTTCCCAGGGCAGACACTTTTATCAAGACCTCTCTGGATGTGTGTGGCTTCTTTCCTTTTCCAGTATAAATCTAGTAGGATTTAAGGGTTTTGTCTGAGGTCAAAAAGTAATCTTTTCAAATTAATATTTCTTCCTGAAAAATTCCAGTGACATTCAGAATGGACAAATGGAAAACACAAAGCATCCCCTGGTTTTACTGGATTTGGGATCTTGCTGGCAAGAACTCAGCTGCACAGGAAGCACACCAACTTTTGTGTTGGTGATAAAAGGGAAGCAAATGAAATGCGCTTCCTTGCTTTACCCTTGTGAGTGTCTCAATTACAAAATATGGACTTCTCCTTCTCATTCCTGCTTGACTGACGGAGTGAGTTGAGTGTTTGGTTGTTGAGCGGGAACAGCTTCTCCCACCTCCCCTGGTTTCCACCACTGCTCACTGAGCAGCAGACATGTCCAGCTCCCCAGGCAGTCTGGGGGCTCCCAAGCATTCCCTGCACTTTTTCCTTCAATATGGAGGGAAAGATAACAAAGAACTGGCCATTGGCCCACACTTTATTAGTAGACAAGGCTGCTTTTTCTTAAAAGTGTTGCAGCCACATTCCTATGCTTCTCTTCCATTTTGTTTCTCTCATCTATTTAGTCCATGTATGAGACCCTGGTTCTTTGGAGCAACTCCACAACAATCTCTGTGTACCAGCAGCTCCTCCTGAGACTGGAAAGATAAGTCTGGCCAAAATCTTCTCCTCAAATCCACCCATCTCGGTTTCAAAAAAGTTTGTTGAGACCTCCAGGCCTTCATAGTTCTGCTGTCCTCCACACAAGCTTGCCAGAAGAGCCTTAAATGGTGGGGAGCAGTCAGGATTCAAGCAGAAAAGTAGAAAGCACTCTAGTTACTTAAAACAGAAAAGAAATGAGTGCAGGGAATGGGGCTATAACATCACTGGAAGGCCTAGAGGACATCAGAAGGGAAGAAGGTATTAGCACATCAGGAACCCCAAGGGGCCATGCTGTTCTGCCCAAAGCAGTGGGACAACATTTGCAGCAGCTGCTGGCTCTGATGCTGATGATGACACCCTATAGGCAGTCACACTGAGAGTCACCACTGCTGCTGGAGCCAGAAGTCCAAGGGCTTCTGCTGACATCCACCTTCTCATCACGTAAGACTCCCTCCCATTAGAAGATCCCTCTGGAAACCAGCTGTAAGGGAGTCTGGGAATTGTAGCTCCCAAGCTTTCCACTCAGGGGGATAGGACAAGTATGGGGCTGAGGACTCCCAGATAATAAGACATGTGTCATGTGGATCAAAGATAAAGGACTTCATTACTTACAGCACAGCAAGCGGCATGACGTTCACGTCAGTTCTCTTTACCACCCCCTTAAGTGCTACAGGTCAAGGTCCAGTGACCAACGTTAGACACTACATACACAATGGGTTTGTATCCCATACTTTTGGAAATCCCAAAGTTTAAAGGGGACTGCTAACAAACCTGCTCAACCTTTGTTCCAGAGGGAGAGATTATCTTTATTATCCTGAACAGCAAACAAATTTGCCCCCTGCCTTAAGATAGACACCATCACTATCTTCCAAGACTTTGCCATACAAACATCCTTGAAACAAAAGCTCATATAAAACATGCAGAAACACAAGAAACGGATAAAGGATTGCCTCCCACAAAGTCAGCCATTCAATTTCTGAAACAACACTAGGAAAAATATTAGGGAAGGATTACCTGTACCAAAATAAGACTTTCTTTCAACTGTGAAAGTTGCTCCTTTACTGAGCGCACTATCGTCCCTTCCAGCCAAATCAAAAGGTCAATGCTAATGATCGCTGGGGTAGCAGATGTTAAAACATACTACCTTCTTTTCTCAGTTAAATTACCCTACAGTGCAACATCTTTTTAAAATCATTAGTAAATAGTCAAGAAGGAAGGGCAATTTAAAAAATGGACATAAATGAGATTTCTCTTGGTTAATCAATTTATTTGACAAGGGAGTACACCAGAAGAATGACTTCAGAATCTCTTCAACAATTTGTCTTAAGAGGTAGGTTTTGAGGGATTTTTTGTAGAGTTGACACACGATGTTACATTAGTTTCATGTGCACAACATAATGATTTAATATCTTCATACATTATGCTATACTCACCATAAATGTAGCTATCATCTATCACCATACAATGCTATTACAGTATCATTGACTATATTCCCTATGCTGTATCTTCTGTGACTTGTTCATTCCATAACTAGAAACCTGTGTTTTCCATTCCCATTCACCCATTTTGCCTATCCTAACACCCTACTTCCCCCTGGCAAGCATCAATTTGTTCTCCATATTTATAGGTCCAAATCTGCTGTTTGCTTATTCATTTGTTTTGGGTTTTAGATTCCACATAGGAGTGAAACCATATGGTATTTGTCTTTCTCAGTCTGACTTGTTTCACTTAGTATAATACCCTCAAATTCCATTCATGTTGCATCCTTTTGTATGGCTGTGTAATATTCCATTGTACATATATACCACATCTTCTTTATCTATCAACACACACAGGTTGCTTCCATATCTTGGCTATTGTAAATCATGCTGCAATAAACATAGGGCAGTAAATATTTTTTTGATTTGTTTTTGTTTTCTTTGGGCAAATACCCAGTATTAGAATTACAGAATCATATGGTATTTCTATTTCTAACTTTCTGAGAAACCTCCATACTGTTTTCCACAGTACCTGTACCAATTTACATTCCCACCAATAGCGCACAAGAGTTCCATTTTCTCCACCTCCTCGTCAACACTTGTTATTTCTTGTCTTTTTTATTTTGCCATTCAGACAGGTATAAGGTGATATCTCACTGTGGTTTTAATTTCTATCTCCCTGATAATTAGTGATGTTGAGCATCTGTATGTCTTCTTTAGAAAAATATCTTTTCAGGTAAGAGGTGGGTTTCTTGAAACCAGTAAGATGCTACCTTTCCAAAATTTCCTGCCAACATTTATAACACAACTAAATCTGTAAATGTATCAGACTTACATTTGTTCATCAATTAACAATTTTTCTCCTTCCACAGGTCAAGCATTGTGCTAAATAGTAAAGGTGAAAGTTAAACAAGACAGACAAGATCCTTGCCCTCATGAATATTACAATTCAATGGGATAGACAGGAAAAAAAGAAATACATAGATACAATAATTATAGATGTTGAGAAATCCTGGAAAGGAGATGAACAGGAGAACTACAACAGAGGCAAAGATTTTAATCATATAAGGTAGTTAAGGAGTTACTGTCTGATGATATACCATTTATATCATCATAATGGATGGAAAAGAGTTGGTTCTGCAAAGTGAAGGAAACAGTGTTCCAAGTAGGGCAAACATCCTGAGCAAAGATCTTGAGGCAGGAAAGTTCTAGGAACTGACTGAAGGTCTATATGACTGCAGCCTAGTTTGTAAGACGAGACTAAAGTAAAATCTAAATTAAAGAAAAAATACCAATATTTCCTTTATTAAAGAATCCTTTGTTTCCATTTATAAAACAACTAACAGAGTTTTATCATTAGAAGCAGATGAAATTTTGATCTTTCTAAAGATTTGAAAAAGACTATGGTTGTGCACACTCACAGTCTCTCTCTGGCACTGCCCCCCACCTTCCTCCCTTACTAAAGACACAGAAGGTTTTGCACCGATCCCTGCCCCTCTAGATGTCGTCAGGGTTACTAGAATATTTACTGTTGGCGACATCTCCCATAGTCCTCTCCAGACTTTCCCAGCACTATGGGACGGTATGACACTGACTACTGTGGCTTTGGGGTGGGCTCTCCTTGGTTCTTATGATTCCTCTACCCGCCCCCCAAAACTCTGACTTAATCCCCTGGAAAGGTTAAAGCCCCTCCTCCCTGGAGGCTGAGGGTGGTTGGATGGACGGGCCTTCTCTCCCCTTTATCACCATTCAGTAGCCCAGGAACAGCTCACCAGATAGGACAGGCATGTCCAGACACTTTAGAAAGCAATCAGCACATAGGAGGGGAGATGTTAGCATTTAGCTGGTGCAGATGCTTCTTCAAGCCTCTTCATTCCAAATACCTTCCTTCCCACAGGAAGAATTCTCATCTTCTTGGTTCTCCTCCTGCCCCAAGTCAGGGGAGTCATGGTCTTGAGTACCTTCCACCTCAACCAAGGAGATGATTACCAATCTTACCTCCCAAAACCTTAAATGAGGATGAGTTTCAGTCCCACAGGTAAGTGAGCATCCATCATCTAATTCAAGGTCCCTTTTTAAGTCTTACCAGTGAGAGCTGTGGTCCTGCTTGTTCCTTTCACAGTTTACCTACACTACAGCCTGCCCACTGACTTTTTGGCAAGACCGACAAACAAGGTGCCTTGAGACTTTGCTCAGTCCATATCCAACTCCTTAGAGAAGCCTCATATTCCCCATCCAGGATCCTCATGAGCCCCCCAGTTTAAAGTGTGGACTTTGGACTCCCAGGGACAAGCAGGAACTGTGGTACCAAACACCCTTGTTATAATGCTTTAAGAGGCCATAATTGAAAAAAAGAAAAGGCATGCTTAATAAAACACTTCCCAAACTCCTCTTGATGAGTACATAATCTATTTGTATTCAAAAGAATAGACAGTATGCCTAAACCCCATGTGGCTTAGTTATCTATCTTCTTGGAAAAAAATCACTAAAATTCTATAAAATTCCTAATATATTCCTAATGCCTAATTATACTCCACTCACAGTTTTGTGGACTAAACTTGGGAACAAATATGATTAATGATCTGATAACCCCTATCAACAGAAAACAAAAATCAGATGAGAAATTCTTCTTTGTTAACTCTGTCAGGGAGCAAGAATTCCTGTCCCCTTCAAGGGTCCCTCCAGGTGGACTAAGAATCAAATTGACATGAGACATATTAACAGATGAAAATCAGATGTACTCGTGTACGCACAGAGAATCCACCCAGACATGGAAATTCCAAAGACAGTCAGGCGAAATCAGGTATATATGTCATTCTGAACTTAGGAGAAGGGAGCAGGGGTCTGGGATTTCAGAGGAAAACATGTATTTCCCAGGGTGATAAGAAGAGGAGATGTTTGGTAATTAGATGTTTGCCCTGCAATACAGATGGGGCACTCAGATAAAATATCTCTGCTAGCAATGCTTATTCTGGGAAAGACCCAAATTTAGATTACGTAGTTAAAGGAGTAAAAAAGTTTCTCTTGAGCCCACAGGGTTTTGGTGGCCCCTAACCTTAACCCTAACCCTCGAGCCCACAGGGTCTTGAAGGCTCAGGATCATCTTTATTCTAGAGTGGCCCCTCTTACGGTGGCCTGCCCTTGGCCCCTGCGACTCCATAGAGGCTTCTCTCCTACGGAGACTGAAACTTCTTATTGCAAAGATACTGGACACACATACTTCAGCCCAGAAGGGTTCTTTGAGTTAGCTTACCAAAAACCTGTGTTCATGTTCAAGGTTGCTGGGCACAGCTTTTATTGTCAGCAGTAGGAAATCCAGAAATCTTTCATACAGTTAATCATTTCTATCCCAGTTTCTATTTTTACTGAAGTACACAATTCAGTAATAGTAACCTGCTTTAATAAAAAAAGCTGTGAGTTAGGCAATAAATGAAGACCATCTAAAAAGAAGAAGATCTTGACACTGGTTTTCTCCTGGTTTTTTCCTATTTTCAAACACAGTATGGTTCAATGGTGTTACTAAAATACAAGCAGACTGAGAGCTCAATACAGTGCCTTTGTTGGAACCAGCCAGCTGAATCATTAGAAAACAGATTTCTTCTGTTCTGTTTCATGTTTCTCTAAAATGGTGCCCAGTTTGTGGTGGTAAATTGTTTTTAAATGATAGGTTCTCTGAGACCAATAATGCATGAATCCTCCTCTTGAAGATTAATATTATTTTCCGCTCCATCTATCTCACTGTGGAAAATGGCGGCACTGGTGGAAGTTACAGCAGACTGGGAAAGCTGGTGAGACCCGGCCATCTGCGCCTGGATCAGTTTCAGAGCTCTTTTAAAGCGAGTCTGGGTGAACAGAGGAGATTTGTTTAAAACACTTTGTCATGCTGCAAGGCCAGTAACTAGCTGGGCAGGCCGAAGATGGGATGGGGTTATAGGCCCCTAGATAGTTCATCAGAGAGCTTGTAGTAGTAAATCAGAAATCACACACCTGACACAAACAAACAAGCAAACAAACAAACAAAATCAGGGCAAAAAATGCTAGTGTAAAAGTGATTTAAAGAAACTCTCTTCTCCCCAGAGGACAGGCTTTCAATGGCTTCTCATTTGTATTCACATATGCTGTTATGTAACAAAAATAAAGAAAAAATAATGCTCATATGTTGCCTTTGGGGCAAAAACATTTCACAAATCTCTCAAAATATGTGAGAGAAGATTGTGAGTAAATACACTGCTGTTACGGGGTGTTATACAATTTGCTAGACTTTGATGTATGTAGAAGTGAAAAAAGTTTACATGAAGAATGTGTGTTTCGGGGGTTTTTTTTTAACCTTACTAACTACCCACAAATAAGGGAAAGGCTCCAATAGATTAAAAAATTAAATTAGAAAGTATAACAGAAGATAAAAGTAAATGAGATTTCATTTCATATTTAAAATAACAATATTTTGCATGTAGATGAAATTCTACCTTAAAATACAGCATATGTTATAAAAAGGAAAGGAAGTTTTCTCTTATCTTGTGGAGAGGGTACAGATGTGCCCAGATGGAGAACTATTTATTCTATCCCTCAAACATTCACTAAGTATTAAAATTTATAGATCATTTTCACATAGTCAAATGTCCTAAATGGATTTGATTAAATTATAAATGTTAACATCTTGTAAGAATTTCATGGGAAAGTTGTAGGGTTTCAGTTTGATTGCTACCATAAAATATTTAGCAATTTCAAGTAATCCAAAGATTCTGTACAAGTGAATGGAAAGTCCACTTGATCTGATAAATTGCATTCAGGTTACAAAATCACCAGATGTCACTGAGGCTGTCCTCAAGTAGAACCCATCCCTCCATCCTTAAAGTGGTGAAAAAGGGATCATGATTATATTCTTTAATCTCACCAAAAAAAAAAAAATCCATTTATCAGAGCCACTTCTCCCTCTTAATACAAGTTCAGACTACCATCTGCTGCGTGTGCGCACAGACGCATACATGTGCACACACGGTCAACAGCACTTTCGTCAAGGTTCTAAAGACTGGACCACCATTCAACCTGCCCCCAGTGCCATCCTTGCCACCCCACAACTTAAAACAATAGGTAGATCCTGCATACTTAACAGTAAAGTTGGAATAAACATCTCAAAATTACAGTTGATGAATTTACAGTCTAGCAATTCTGAATCTGACGTCTGTCAAATCTGGGTCCAAATCCTGACCTCATGACTTACAGCCTCTGACACCTCGGAGTCATCCCTTATTCCTCTGAGTCTCAGTTTCCTTGTCTGTAAAATAGAATTATATCAACTTTGTGCATTGTTGAGAGAATTATAGATAATCGAAGTAAGGCGCACGGCACCAGGCAGGCTGCGTGGTACCGGTCAGGCACTTAATACTTAAGCTCTGGATGCTTTGCGAATGGGATTCTCTCATTTTTGCCATTTGCACAGAGTCTTCTCGTACCATAAAAAAAAAAGTTATAAATTTTAAAACGAGGGGCTGATTTGGCCACTCTAAAGTGGTCCGCCTTCTCTTTTCCAGGTTTATTTCACTGTTTGATTCCATTTAGTTTGGAAGGGATATTGGTATGCTATATGCAGGACCGCAAATGGCTTAAACAGAAACAACTGTCTCCCAGTTCTGGAGACTAGAAGTACAAGAGCAAAGCGCCAGCAGTGTTGGGTCCTTCCGAGGACTGTGCGGAGGAGTCTGCTTCTAGCTCTCTTCCCCAGCTTCTGGCATTTTGCTGGCCATCTTGGCACTCCTTGGCTTGGTAAAACATCACCCCAATCTCTGCCTTCACATAGTGTTCTTTCCATCGGTGTGTCTCTGTCCAAATTTCCTCTTTTTACAAGGACACTAGTAATACTGGACTAGAGCCCACACTCCTCCAGTATGACTTCATCTTTGATTACATCTGCAAGGGCACTTAGGATCTCAACATATGACTTGGGGTGGGGGGGGGACGGAGTTGTACCATTCAACCCAGAACAGAAGGTTATAAGACTCTCCTCATTTCCATGAGCTTTCTGGACCATAAACTCCAAAGGAAATAAGCAGGACCTAATTATAACTCTGGTTGTCAGCATTTTCACACTGCAAGCCGTCTGTGCTGGACCACGAATGTGTAACATCATATACATAACAGAAAAGATCTGACCTTCCTACAGAAAAGCAGATCTTTCTAGAATTCTATCCTTTTCTTTTTAAATAGCAACACCACAATTAGTGTCTTAAATGTATTGTTTACTTTGATCTCTTACAATTCCTAGTTCAGCTAACAATCACTTCATTGACAAGATGGGATTTCGGAAACCCTGCAATAGGAAATTTAAAAATGAAAGACCCTTCCCCTAGAAGGTAGATAGGATAACTAACCGCTTTTTTTGCTTTTCT
>LNAC01002277.1:0-22641 GCA_002007465.1 Ailurus styani | reverse complement strand
TCCGACCCAGAGGAGCCGAGAGCCTGGGGCCTCAGTCCTCAGCGCGCCTCAGAGAAAAGCATTCCCTCCCGTCTCCTGGTCTCCGGCCGCTCTCCGAGCTCACCCGGCCTGTGACCGAGTGTCTCTGTCTCTGGCGCGGCCCTGTTTAGAATCTCCAAACCTGGCAGATTCCTGCAGCCGCTCCCGCGCTGCTGCTCCCAAAGGAGGAAGGTGAGTCTCTCCGGGTCTGTCGCCCGTGGGGTCCCCGCTCACAGATCAGTGGCCCGGCTGAGCTTCAGATCACAGCCAAAGGTAACCCCGAGCTTAGAGACACCTCAGCTCAGCTCCGTCTCTCCCGCCGGCTTCTTTCTGAGACCTGGGAGCTCGGTCGCGCTCAGACATCCCTGGTCTTTTTGTGTCCCCATGGGTCCTGAGACCACAGTGTCCCTGCAGGGGCTTCACCCCCCGCTTGGTCTCTGCGGCAACATCCCTCAGTGGAGTTGACTTCTAACAGTTCCGAGTCTGTGCTCCGCTGCTCGCTCCCTTGCCAGGAGCCGGCTCCTCCCCCCGGGGTCTATCTTCCCGTCGCCACAGATTCACTTCTCCGCACGTCCTACCTTCTAGAAGGCGGTCAATTTTCTGTTCCTAGAATTGCTGCTCTTCTTCTCTTCAATCTCCGGTAGAATTTGTAGGTGTTCAGAATAGTTTGAAAGCTCTCTGGGTGAATTCCTGGGACCTGATGATAATTGGTCTCCTACTCCTCCACCACTTTGCCGCTCCTCCAACTTTGCTTTTATGTATTTATTTTTATTGAACTTCCAAATAAGATTTTGTTTGACAAGAGTTTTTTGGATTCATAGACTAGAGAACTTCATCTTGCTGTTGGAATTTGTTGTTTAAACTCTCTTTTTAGTTAGTGTGTTTTTATCTCTTATAGAAGAATAACATAAAAATTAGTTAATTCTTTGTGCACTCACCTATTGTATTTCTAGCACTACTTGAATGTCTTAGCTTCCAGGCCTTCTAGGTTGTGAGGAACAGAAACATGTTCATAAAATCTTGAGCAGTACGGGTTTGGTTAGGATATAGAGGGAGGAAAGGAATCTCATGAACTAACTCATTTGCCTTATAGAACTGGAAATTTAGGATATAGCGTCTCTAGAATTCCAACAGCGTTCTAATATTTGTGCTTTCTCACTGACATTTGTTCCAATGCATTCTTCCCTCTCTGCCATTCCTTTAACTTAGCTTCTCTTCTTTTGGTTCCCACTGCTTCCTTATACCTGTACTCTCCCTCCCTCCCTTCCTTTCTTTATTTTACTTGAGTATAGTTGACACACACTGTTACATTCATTTCAGGTGTACAAGGTAGTGATTTGACAAGTTTATACATTATACTAGGCTCAACACAAGTGTAGCTATCATTCGTCACCATGCAAAATACTACCATATCATTGACTGTATTCCTTATGCTGTGCCTCTTATTCCTGTGACTTATTCATTCCACAACTGGAAGCCTTATACCTTGACTCTTAACCACTATGTCTTCACCTCCTCTTTGCCTTAGAATTGCTGTCGAGAGGCTCCTAACTTTCACACATGTGTGTAAACTGATTCTTCATGCCTGGTCTTGCACATTATTGGATTGATTAAGTACAGTTTCATGTAGTTTTTCAGGTTTTGTGCCAGAGCCATCCTAGACAACTGTTTATCCTGTGTAATCTCCTTTCAGCCCAGGCACTGATCCTTAGGCTAGTTCACTGTGAATAAGGACAACAGACTACTTTTACTTAGAAATTTAGAATAATAGTAACTTGTAACATTTTCTGAGAACTTGCTACATACTCCTCATTTTCTGAACATCTTACATGTATTTATTTTAATTTCATAACAATCTTATGAAGTAGCTGCTATTATTAACCCCATTTTACAAATTGGAAACCAAGGCACAGGGTGTGTGTGGGGTGCTAATTAACTTGTCCAAATAGTACATAATTTATTTTCAGAATGTGAACTTGGCAGTCTGACCTTGGATTCCAGGCTCAGTTTTTAAATTCTACTGTCGGCTCATGAAAATTATTCATGACAGAATCAGGCTTTACTTATAAATTATTCGTGATGCCCCTACCATACATGGTAGGGTTGTATACTAAGAATTAGGCACCGTTAATCATATGCCAGCCACTTGCCCTGTTGAAGACCTTTATGACCTAATTCTAAAGTGGAAGATAGCCACAACAAGCAATGTAATCTTGTCACTTCACTTGGGTCTAGTAATGCATTTTATCATTTATTTCCATAACGGAAGCAATAAGCAGTTTAGAACACTGCCTCATCTATACATATGAAAATTTCATACTGCTGAGGCAGGAAAATAACAGACAACTTTTGGTGTGAGCTAAGTCTCATGATTTAAAAAGATGTATTACTGAAATTACTATGTTTCACTGGAAGAAATTCAGGTTTAAGTTGTTCATCACTCCAGATCTCCATTTGTATCAGAAATAGAGCCCTGTTCGTTCACAGCTTCTTCGGGTCCACTCATCCTGTCCACATATAACAAATTCAGTCTAAGTAAAGTTTATGAGGAACGACACCTCCACCATTGACCAATAACCAAAAACTTTTATCTTTAATTGAAAAGATGAGCAGACTAATAAAATCCAGAAGTGGAAGCTGCCAGTGAGCTGAGGCCATTATACACAATGCTAGCTGTGAGACCAGATAACTTCTGTCTTGCCTAGGTTTTATTTTTCTTAAAGCCTGTTCATTCCGGAATATGTATAATACTAATCAGTCTGTACTTGCCACCTACTTTTACTTGCATTCATCTTCAGATGAATACTGTATGTGTATTCATCTGAACCTGAATTCATCTGAGGGTTTGTTCCTGAAATCTAATGAGTCTTAACTGTGTATGTCAACAGTTTTATGATTGATTACCTTTGGAAGTCTAGAGTTGTACTGTCAAACATTGTGGTCATTGCCCATATGTTGTCATTTAAATTAGTTTTGATTTTTATTTTTAATTTAAAAGTTAATTTTAAGTTAAAAGTTAATTTCTTGGGCCTTATGTTTCTGTAGGGCACTTTTATCATGTGTGTTATGTATCTTTAGTCTACTGTAAATTGGCACTGGTTCTTTCTTCCGGAAGTGGCCATATAGCTTAGTGACTAGGTTTGAATCCCAGCTTCTCCGCTCACAAGTTAAGTATATTTCCTCTCTGTGTTTCAGTGTCCTCGACTGTGAAATGGTGACAGTAGTCCCTTCTTCGTAAGATTTATAACACCTACCATATAGTAGGCGCTCAAAAACATCTTACAATGATGATGATGATGATGATAACTACATTGCCACTGCATTGTATCTGGCACTGAAGCCATTTGCTGGGCCTAGAGAAATGACCCCAAAATTCATATTGTCAGGCATGACCTGACTGTAGGGTATTCTGATTTATTAGGTCTGGGTGGAGACCAGGAATCTGATTTTTCAAACTACCTCTCCTTTCCCTTGATATACCCAACCTGCCATGATTCTGATGCATAGCCAGTTTTGGAACCCACTAGCCCAGAGATTGGTTTCTAAGGGAACCAAGGTAAATATTAGCTTAAGAGGTAATAGAGGGGTAACTCTTGTAAACTGTTACGTGAGGTGAAAGAAGCCAGTCACAAGAGACCACATACTGTGATTCCATTTAAATGAAATATCTAGAATAGAAAAATATAGAGAGACAGAAAATAGTTTAGTGGTTGCCTGGGGCTGGGAGGGGGAGGGAATGATGAGTGACTGCTCATGGATATGGGATTTCTTTCTGGTGATGAAAATGGTCTAAGACTGTAGGGATAGTTTCACAACTGTGAATATACTGTAAGTCATTGAATTCTACAGCTTAAATGAGTGAAATGTATGTTCAAATATATATTTCAATAAAGATTTTTTTAAATAGTCAATAAGAAGTAAGAGAGGATAATTTTTTTTTTTAATGGGAGGAGGTAGTTGGGGAAACCAGAGAAAGGTTCCAAACTGGATGGTTGGAAAGAGGCTTTTTTTTTTAAATCTTTTTTCCTTTTATTTTATTCACAAACATATAATAATCTAATTATCCGAAAGCCTTCTGGGAAATTCAGCTCCTGGAAAACTGCCTTGTAGAGGAAATAGGTTTAAAAGAAAAGAAAAAAAAAAAAGCCTTTTGAGTTCAGAAAACACCTGCATTAAAGCCATGGACAGGAATAATTAAAAGATAATGGTGGGCGCCTGGGTGGCTCAGTGGGTTAAAGCCGCTGCCTTCGGCTCAGGTCATGATCCCAGGGTCCTGGGATCGAGGCCCACATCGGGCTCTCTGCTCGGCAGGGAGCCTGCTTCCTCCTCTCTCCTCTCTCTCTGCCTGCCTCTCTGCCTACTTGTAATCTCTCTCTCTGTGTCAAATGAATAAATAAAAAAAAATCTTTAAAAAAAAAAAGAGTATATTAATATATTACCCATTTTTTAAGTNAAAAAAAATAAAAAAAAATAAAAGATAATGGTGCTGGAGAAAATCCTCAAAATAAATCCAACTAAAATAGAGACCAAAGATTCATAGTAAAATACTTGAAAGGAATTTTTTGTAAAAAATGAAGCCAGATGTTATATTTGACAAATTTTAGATTATAATTCCAACGCAGCTAATTCTTAGCATAAATAATCGATGTTTTTCCCCCCTTGGAATAGACACAGCATAGTTTTGTAGGAAATAACCAACAACAACACAGATTGTAACAAAGCACAATAAGACCTTTACTTAATGTTTGACTTTCACAATAAATATTGTCAGTTTTGTAAAAATAATTAAGGACTTAATCACTTTTCTCTATGGCCTTTCTTAGTCATTTAATATTTAGGTCATTATTTGAAGCACCTGTTATCATTCCTGATATGGTTTTTCTTTTTGATTGTTTGCTGGTCTGATTTTTCAAATTGTTACTTGTCATTGACTTTGCTTTTCATTGCAGCAGTCTCCAGTATCACCTTTAAAGGTTTCCTGGGAGCCTGTTATTGCAAGATGTGCAGTTTCCTTTCATAATTTATTCGCATTGTGTTGTTGGATTATCTGTGAGAGCCTGATAAGAGCTGATGTTAACTACTTAGGGAGGAATGAGTCAGGGGATTAATTTTATATGGGGACAGTTCATTAATGGATATTTTTATATAATGACAGACAACTTTGTACCCCAGATAACAAATATTCATGTAAAATGGAATACCTATATTTATTGGATTGCTAATTTATTGGGGTGCTAACTCATAAACTGTACACTAAACTCTTATTTAGTGTACAGTTTAAAAAACAAAATCATCTATTCACAATGCAGTAGAAGTAGTAAGGTAGCTGATGAGGGGTAGGGGTAGAGATTGTGGTCAGGTGGAACTGCCTGGTTATTGAGAGAGGGGAGCTGATTTCCTATATAGTAATGCATACCATAATTCTGTTTTAGTAGTGGGAAACCTACATCTAGAGAAGCTAAGTAATTTGCTCAAAATAATACCACTGTTAGCTCAGTTAGGTCTATCTTACTCCAAAGTTTGTATTCTTTTAAAATTACATTATACTGTTTTGACAAAAAGTTTAGATACCTGGTGGTCTCCTCACCAGCCAAAAATATATGTGATTTACAATTTTATATAATTTAGTCGAGAGGCATTATAGAAAAAATGGTACTTGTATCAACTACTCATCAGAACTTAACAGTTGTAATAATAACTTACCTGATGCTTAAGTTTACAAAAGCACTTTTACATCAGAAATTTCATGTAATTTATGTAACAACCCTGTGAAGTAATCCTCATTTTACTAGTAGACTTAGGCTTGAAGTTTAAAGGCAATTATATGAGGGCCTAGTTTTTTTTTTTTGCTTCTAGGTCTTAACTATTTTATTTTTCCATTATGCTACACAGCTTCCTTGTAGAATAACAGAAGCCCTACAAACATCCCTTTTATAGCAATATAATACTCTTAAAACATTAGCCTTTATGATATCTGTTGGACTGGTTTGCTATATCATATTTAAATATATCTTAGTAACATTTTTAAATTGTGGTATATTCAAACTATATACCTTAACATTAATTTCTATGGATTTGATAGCAATGTTTGTCCTTTACTTCCTAATAGTTAATGATTTATTTTTAAGTGGATTGGTTTTAAAATGGAAATCGGTATAATCTCAATTTTTTTTTTTTTATCTAGTCTCTGTAGAAGCTGAAATCCATCAATCACTGTTCTTCAAAATGCAATGGAATGTACCAAGGTCTGTATTCCGACTGGCACATAGGACATGCATGGAACCACATAAAGCCAGTCTTTTTGGACATGGTCAAAATATAAAGGGACCATTACTTTTGAATAAAGCTGAATCCAGAGTAGTTTTGGTACAGGACCCTCAAAAACAATGGCTGCATTTATCTGCTGTCCAGTGTGTTACAAAGGAAAGGAAGCCATTCACTGCTCATCAACCCCAACTGGGGATCCTTCACCATAAACAGTGGGAGCAAGATATTTTATCCAAGAGGGTTATGTCATCCAATGCCACATCCCCTGGAGCTCCTTCGGAAAAAAAGGAAGAACCTGATCCTTTACAAGACAAATCTATTAGTCTTTATCAACGATTTAAGAAAACATTTAGACAATATGGAAAAGTTTTGATTCCAGTGCATCTAATAACTTCTGGTGTTTGGTTTGGAACATTTTATTATGCAGCCATAAAGTAAGTTTTTGCTTGGTTGAGCACCTTTCCCCTGCTTTATCAGAATGTTAATCTTCTTAATTGTACTAATCAAAGCCTTAAATAGTTTTTAAAATGCTTTAATGTCTTTAACTGTTGAGTGTGACTGCTTTTCATAGCTGTTTTTGAAATTTTCATAGCTAAATTTGCTTACCATGTATAGCAGGCATTATACGAAAATTTTAAACTGTATCGCATTTAATCTTCACAACTATATGAAGTAGGTGGTGTAATTATTCCCATTATATTAATGAGATTAGGGAAGAATAAGTCAAAAACAACTTAGCTTTTTCCCAAATATTTTGGAGTCTTATTTCAAAGCCCCTGCTCTTCATCACTATGCTCAGTCTGTCAACATGTAGCATGGCACAGAAATAAAATAAGAGGTTTTGGAAATTTGGCAGCACTATTTAGTTCTATACTTATATATTTCTTAAAGGGTTCACAAATGTAAAATGATATCTATTACTTTGCCCTATATATGATTTTGGTGGGAAATTAGAATGATGTTTTTTGCCAAAGCCTGGCTAATATCTGTTACAGATACAAAAACGAACAATTGCAGCTTATGTTTTAGTGTTACCCACATCTGATACGTGTCAAGTTAAGGTCTTTTGTTCTGATCAGAAGTTAATTTGTTGAACACTTAAAAAATTGAGCATAGATCTCATGTTAGGTGTTCTTATCACAACTAAAATAAACTTATAAAAAAAGTTAATTTGGTGGGCCCAGCCTGCAGGTATTGTAAAACACAGAATATCTAAATGCATCCTTTTTTGTTAAATACTCTTCCTTTCTTTCAAGGGAAGTTATAATATTTACAGTGTTTTAGGAGCAGGGTACACATTGAAACAGATCCCAGTGATTTCCAGTTTGTTTCTGCCACTAGCAACCAAGGCATTCTGACGTGTGCCTTTGAATGTGCCGTGTGGGCTTTTCTTGTATTAGCTTGGGCATGACAGAGCAGAATGTGAGCTCACCATCCTGAGGGCAATGAAATGGCACAATGGACCCCACTTTGAGTTTTAGTAAACTCAATCCTTATGGGGCTAGAATTACTTTATTCTTTCCAGAAGTCCATCCATTTTCAATGTTTGGTTTTATTTAATGGCTCAATAGTAAGTTATTATGTCAGTTTTGCATGTAAAGCTCACTCCTTGGGAAAAGGTTATTTTTTACTAAATTGAAAGGTATTGAAATGAAGACTTATTCTTGGAAAACACAGGGATTAGAAGTGTTTCTTTACAAAAGTTCTGAAAGGATATTTTTACCTCGTGTAGTTCTGATTCTCTTCACATCTTTTTCTCCATTATCTTCCTAATATTCGGTTATATCCTTCTTTGTTGTGTATCCTTATCCTTTAAGAATTGTCCCTTTCTCTTTATGAATAACTTGGCATTTATAGACTATCATTTGTAATGGCCTATAAGAGCCTCTCTGTACATTTCGCCTGCAGTGTACCCATTGCATACCATTTGTTTGCATTCCATTTGTCAGCATGTGTATCTGTACTTGGTAGATTTGGGGGAAGGGAGACAAGATCCAGCAGTCACAGAAAACTCAACAAAAAACTAAAATATTTACACTGCTGGAAAAAAAAAAGAATTGTCCCTTTCTTTACAGAAGATCCTTATATATGTACACTTTATGGAATTATCTTTTTCATTAATGACATTTTTCTGGACATGTATAATATTTATAAAAGTCTTCAAAACTGCCCTTAGTTTTTAATAGAGCATAAAATCCTGTGCCATTTTTAATAAAAATTACTAGCCTTCAGCTCTAATTAATTAATTAATGGTCTATATGTTAAATGTTCTTTTTTGAGCTATTGAGGATTTTCTGATGTAATACTATGAAAAATGGTATGACTGATAGTTCTGCCCTCCTTAGTTTGCCCTTCATAAGCATTTGACTGGAAGGCCTCGGAGGGAGAAATCTAAGTTTTTAATTAATTGAATATGAGATTCTCATTTGGACTGTTGAAAAGAACACTTTTGTTCCTTTTACTTTCCCTTGCCTTCTTAAGTAAATGAGTTCTGTCCCCGAAAAAGCAGACCCCAAGTAACGTAGTGATATGAATTATACTTGAGATTTTTTCAATCTGTCGGCACCTAAGGCAGTTGTGGTGACATTCTTCCATCCCCTGTGGAATACGCCCTTATTTATTCTTCCCCCTCTTTTTCTGGAGAATGCTTGTGTGTAAACATGGTGGTAAGACTCTTCACTTCAAGCTACGTACCTTTATCCGTCACAATTTGCCTTTTGGTTGTTTGTTAGCATGGGACTTTGGTTGCCAGACCCACCACTCCTGCCCAGCCATGACGGCTAGTCTAGTTCTGTTACGGCACCACACAGCCAGTTTATATTATGTAGGATGTCCCTTCAGAAAGTTGATTTGTTTAAGTAAAGATCTTATCACAAGTAATACTTAACAGAATAAGTATTTAGGATTTGTTCTAATGGCGGTGTATCTTTCACTGCCATGTGGTTTTATTGTCAAGTTGGAGTTGATTATATTAAACACGGGTTTTCAATTCAAATGACAAGAAGCCAGCTTTATTTTATATACAATATTTTTTAAAATATTTGTATGTATAAATATTTATTTTAACTTAACTATTAAAGAGAAAACAATAGTTTGTAACTTGAAAGATGGCCATTGGACATCACACTGCATTAGTGACTAGAGTTTGTTTTATTCACTCTGACAACTAGCATTATTGCCTTTCTAGTCATGATAGAACAAAATGACATTCTGTGTTTATTTAACTCAGTGATAAAGATCTTGGCTTTTGAAACATTTTATTTCAGGGAGATCTGAATTGTACATGTTAATAGATTTTATTTTAAACTAAGCTTTGTTGTACCTTATATATGACAAACCTTGTAGAGATTTTACAGCTAACCAGAAGTGTTGTGTTTGGTAATTGTAGCTTTGTGATAATAGTTTTGTTCCTGCAGTCAGATGCCTTGTGTTTTAGGCCTCAAGTTTCTAAAGTTAAAGATCCATTCTAAGGCAGAATTTTTACTGATTTTTACTGCGTTGTATCCTTACTATGAATGTGCTTTTGCCCTTGTGTATTTCTGCATCAGTTGAAACATCCATTAAGCTGGCATTTATAAAGCACAGATTTCTGTCAGGCCATGGAAGCTTCACAGTATAAAGTGACACGTGGATATTACTATTGGAATCAGCCCCTCATTAGTATTTCATATTTAGCAATTCCAAAGGAAATGGAAGTTATTTTTACTTTAAAATAGTCAAATCATCAAATCAGTATTTTAGAAATAAACAGAACCAGGGGCCCTTTGGGTGGCTCAGTTGGTTAAGCGTCTGACTCTTGATTTCAGCTCAGGTCATGATCTCGGGGTTGTGAGATCGAGCCCCACGTGGGTCTCCATGCTCAGTTGGGAATCTGCTTGAGATTCTTTCCCTCTGCCCCTGCCCTTGTGGCACATGTTCACGTGCTCTCTCCCCCTCTTTCTAAAATACATAAATAAGTCACTAAAATAAAGAACTAGAACCAGTTGTTTGCTTCTTTATCTTATAAAAGATACTTGTGCAAGCTGTCTGAGGTCATTATTTGATCTTTATGATAGTTTTTTTTTTAATCACTCAGTTTTATCTAATTCTTGGCCAAATGTTTGTCTTTTGTTTCCCCTTCATGATTGCTCTTAAATATGTAGATTTTACATACTGGGCTAGGAAATGATTGATAAAATAATTTTATAATTGTATTGGTTCTAGAAGGTATAATTAGCATATCATGGTAAGATATTAATGGTGCGTAGTGACTTGATTAGATCCATAGAATAGTAGCTAAGTCCCTGTAGTACTAAGTTTTGCTTTAATGGGATTCTGTTGTTATCTAAGAGACTTGAAAAGGAACTGATGGTGGGGAAAGAAGAAACCAGGTTGGACTTACAGTTGATTTTGTAATTTAACCTTTAAAAGTTCCTTCAGTTACCTGCTTTCCTTTCGTGGATGGTAGGTAATTTTCCTTGATGATGATCAGCCATATGTTCTTGAGAGTAGTCCCTGATTGCAGAGTATTATAGTGAAATCGTAGAGGGTCAACTTCCCCAATTAGCCGAATTATTTTTTAATATTAAGAATAAATTAGTTTGCTAGCTATTGTATGTTATACAGAATACAGCTGTCTATAATAATAATGGATCTAGGCAATTCCCTTTAATTACAAAGAGAAAGAGTACCTGTACAGAGAAGTACCCTGTAGACCCGATCCTAACCATGAGGCACACATGCACCAGCGATGGGACAAACTGACATCATGTGGCTTCTGTTGCGATGCACTGAGAGAGAATTAACTCTACAGTTTCCCTGTTGAAAAAAGTTTAACCTGACCCTGATCAGGAGGAGAAAAACAGACAGGTCCAAATGGAGGGGTATTCTCCCATGCTAACTCGTCTGGAAACTTCAAAAAATCTCAGTGTCAAAGACATCCTGCCCTCATTCTCAAAAAAGTTCTGAGGATCGCTTCTAGAGGAAAGGAGACTGGAGAGAAATGACAGGATAGTGATAAGGGACATACTGGAACAATTCAGGAAATTTTAGTATTAAAATAATATATTGCGTATTAACTATATACTCTTGTGTATGTTACATTTCCTGAATATGGGGGTGCCTGGGTGGCACAGTCAGTTAAGCATCCGACTCTTGGTTTCAGCTCAGGTTGTGATCTCAGGGTCATGAGATCGAGTCCCACAACTGGCTGCATGCTCAGCACAGAATCTACTTAAGACCTTCTTCCTCTTCCCCTGCCCCCCACACACTCTCACTCTCTCTCTCTCTCTCTCTCTCTCTCTTTAAAAATAAATAAGTAAATCTTTTTAAAAAATTCCTGAGGGGTGCCTGGGTGGCTCAGTTGTTAAGCATCTGCCTTTGGCTCGGGTCATGATCCCAGGGTCCTAGGTTCGAGCCCCACATTGGGCTCCCTGCTGGGTGGGAAGCCTGCTTCTCCCTCTCCCACTCCCCCTGCTTATGTTCCCCCTCTCGTTGTGTCTCTCTCTGTGTCAAATAAATAAAAGCTTAAAAAAAAGAATTTTAAAAAATTCCTGAATATGATAGTTATGTTTATGTAGGAAAAGCACAACAAGAACCTTGTTTGGAATGAGGGGTGAAGGGTTATGATGTCTGTAAGACAACACACGTGAGAAAGGGAGAGAGTGTGAAAGAGCACGTGCCAGTATAGCTAAATGTTAATAATCATGGAAACTAAAAATAAAGTAGGGCTTCAAACAGTTCATGTTAGAGACTTTTCTCTGCCTTCTCTACCTCCACCCAAAAATTTATTGCAGTTTATGGTAATTGCTTCTTCACCTGCCTGCTCAGCTAGCTAATAGGATAGAGGCATCCATTTAGAATAATTGAAGTTTTCATCAAACCCATAATATCATTTATTCTTTGCGTAATAACACAGTAAGTACTGTTACAATGTTGCTTTTACAAGAATATAGTTTGACATATAATTTTAGAGGTGAAAAGCTTAGGTCTTGAAGTTTGAATTGGAGCATTCCGAAGAAGTAGTGTTTGGTTGGGGAAACCAAGACCAAGTAAATGATTCTGATCATTTCTTCTCTCTTAAGTCATGTAAAGCTATTAATTTTACTCTGCTAGATCCTTCTATTTTTAAAAATATGGTACTTAGGGGTGTATGTCCATGTGCAGAAGCAAAGCAGAAGCTGAAAACAGAAAGATACATATAACACTGTATAACACTGATGTTTCTGTACATGTTCTAGAGTGAAATCACAGTTCTTGACAATGCATAAGTGACTTTTAAACAAAATTTGGTTTTGGTGTTCAGAAAAATTTTGGAGATATTTACCGCTTAGAGTTTGTGTGTATACATACATAAATGTGTGTGTGTGTGTGTGTATATATGTTACTTTGTTTCTTAGAGGAGTGACATATATATATATATATAAATCATTTTGTTTCTTTCTTAGAGGAGTGAATGTCGTTCCTTTTCTAGAATTCATTGGGTTACCCGACAGCATAGTAAGCATTCTGAAAAATTCCCAGAGTGGAAATGCACTAACAGCATATGCCTTGTTTAAGGTAAGTACTGTTATAAATGAGTTGCTCTTCACACTTAACCAATAACCTGCTCAGTTCCTCATAAAACTCCCATGTTAGTTCCCAGTAGTTATTTTTTGTAACCTAAAATACCATATAAAATACCATAGTCTAATGGCTAAAGTCTATATTTTTTAAGTTTAAATTTTTAGTATAACTAGAATGATGGTTTAGAAAGAAGTGACTTGAAAATAGGTAGATCATTCGTAACCTAAATTCCTAATTTGTCTGTGAGCAGACAAATGTGAAACTTCTGAATTTCCGGAAGTCATCTTTTTGACATTTTTCCCACTTATGGTATATTAATTTTCCTTATTCAGAGATCCATGTGCCACCTGACTTGTTGGTTATATTTAGCATTTATTTTACTGTTTATACTTGTTCATCTACTTGGTAAGTCAAATAGTAAAGTTTAGTTCACATTGTTTTATGGGATTAACCTTAGACTTAGTAGCTGTTACATATGTTTCATTTTAGAAGTTTGTCCTCTATAGCTGTTCTCTGAAGTTAGGACATCGACATCTTTATAAGCAGAGTTTCTATGTCTGTGGGTCTTTCTTTTAGAAGAGGAGATTCACTGTAAATTGTGGAATTTAGCCATATTAATCTTATTTTTCTCAGTTAACAAATAATTATTAAGTTCTGTATATCTTCATCCTAAGAAAGAAAACAGGTAGAAAATGTTTGGAAACTAGATTTTATTTTATTTAACTTCTGTTGTAATGAAAATACTTAGAAGTATGCATTTATGGTAGTACAGGTTACATTTTATTCTGTCATTCTCATTAAAATCCTCTGAAATCTTGGGAGATTTCCATTTTTATTATGATTTTGACTAGAGGGCTAAAGCTTAATTGCTGAGTTTTTCAACATTAAAACTTAATAAACTCATAAATTATCAAGTTTCTAGTTATAGTGGGTGTAATTTACCTTAATAAGTCAAAGTGTCATGATGATTTAAGCCATTTCCCTAATTATAATTGCTTCTTATCCTATGCTCCCCTAATGTGTATGTAGCTCTTATAGTTCATATTGTGGCCTGGTGTTAGTTTTGCAGGGCTTTTTTGTTTTTTTGGTATTTGGTTTTTTTATTTGATTTTAAGTGTTTAGGAATTCAAGTCATGTTCTCTTTCTCTGTGTTTTCACTATGCCTGATATTGTGTTTTGTAGGCGCATCAATGCTTAGTGGATGTTTCTTGGGTGGGAATTGAAAGCCTGTACACATAGGTAGGTTAGTGTCAGCAGTGTTCCTTCCCACTCACTCCTCTGTGAGGTGGGAAATGTGCAGGGGATTCTCCTGGGTATTTTCTGTAACCCATAGTTTCTCAGGTGGAGCGATGAACACATATTTATGGCTTCAATAAGGCAAAGCCTCAAAAAAGAGGTGTGGCGAAGAGGAGAAAAACCACCTGCGTGTCACCTTGTGACACTGACTAGGGTACACTCCTCAGCCCCCTAGCACTGTCCTGGAAGTGAACCTTTGTTTGAATTGACAAAAATTTGTTGAGCTCCTACTCTGTGCCAGGTGCCATTCTAGATACTGGGAATACTGTGATTAAATAAAATGGTACAAAATACATGCCCTCATGGAACTTATATTCTAGTGGTGGGAGCCAGTTAGGTAAAGAAGGTAAAGTTAAAGCGCACACACACACACACACACACACACACACACACACACACACACATGGTGTTTGTGTTTAGATGATAAGTACTGAGAAGAAAGAACAAAGCAGCAGGGGAGGATATGTTTGTGTTGAGGCACTTTTTTTTTTTTTTTTTTTTTTGGTATTTGGTTTTGTTTTGTTTTCAGATGGAGGGTTGCCAGAAGGGATGGAGTTAATCAGGCAGTTGTATGGGAGAAGAGCATTCAGGGAAGGGAAATGCCAAGTGCAAGGTCCTGAGGCTACAGAGTACCTGGAGTATTGGAGGGAACAGGGCAGGTGCCAGTGTGGCCGGGATGAGTGAACAGCAGAGAGGCAACAAAGCAGCTGGATCAGGGAGGCCTTATGGGCCATTATGAGCACTCTGGCTTTTACTCAGAGGAGATAGAAAGTCACTGGGCAGTTTTGAGTATCTGACTTGTGTTTTGACAAAATCATTTTGGCTACTGTTTTGAGAACAGTCTATATATATGGCTCGGCAAAGGTAAAAAACCCAGAAACCCAGCAGGAGGGGTTATTGCAATGCTATGGGTAAAAGCTGGTAGTGGCCAGGACTCAGGTGGTAGCAGGAGAGGCCATAAGATGTAGGTGGCTTCTGGATGTGTTTTGAAGATGGAGCTGATGGGCTTTTTTAATGGACTGAACATAAATTATGTAAGAGAAAGGAGTGGAAGCTATGAGTAGAAGCTATTGTGTAGGTTTTTGGCTTGAGCAACTTAAGAATAGAGTTGCAGGGCACCTGGGTAGCTCAGTCGGTTGAGCCTCCAGCTCTTGGTTTCACCTTGGGTCATGATCTCAGGTCATGAGATCAAGCCCCACATCAGGCTCTGTGCTTGTGTGGTCGGGGCACCCTGGTGGCTCAGTCCATTAAGTGTCTGACTCCTGATTTCAGCTCAGGTCATGATCTCAGGCTCATGAGATCAAGCCCCAAGTGGAGCTGCTTGGGAGTCTGCTTGGGATTTTCTCTTTCCCTCTCCCTCTGCCTCTACCCCCATGCTCTAATAAATAAATAAAAGAATAGAGTTGCCATTTCCTGAGATGCAGACAGCTTTGAGAGGAGCAGGTTTGGGGTGGGACCATTGAACATCATGAGATCAGTTTTGAATAAATGACATTTTGAGATCCTATTAGACATGCAGGTGCAAATAAATTGGATATTGTATATACTGGAATTTAGGGAAAAGGCTGTCTGGAAATCTAAGAATCATTAATGTACAGATGGCACTATAGACTTGAAATTAGATAAGACCACCAAGGGAACAAGGTAGGTGGAGAAGGAATACAGGGACTGAATGCTGCCCCACAGTGTTTAGAGGTAGGCAACAGGAAGAAGAATGGGCAGGAAGGAAGTGGAAGGAAACCAGGGAAGTGGGGGCATGGCTGCCAGGCAGGAAATGCTCCAAGGAGTAGAGGGGGAAGCTGTCTCCATAGTTCTGATGGCTCACAGGCCTCTTCAGTGACTGTGATGACAAGTGGGGGTGAAGGCTTAGAGTAAATTCAAGAGGGAAATTGAAGATGGAGAGCATAGGTGGCCCTTTCAAAGAATTTTGGTACTGAATTTTAACACAGAAGCTATCAGAATGTGATACAGATGTTATCCACATTTGTGACCAGTTCGTCTAGTATTCAGCTGTGGTCCTTACATCTCTGGTCAAAGTTAAGCCTGTGCATGCCAGCATGGGTTTTTTTGTTTGTTTGTTTGTTTGTTTGTTTTGGGTTTTTTGGCCTCATGGAAGTACCCAGTTGGGATTCCAGACCCAGAGTGGATTGTAATGAGAAGGTAGCATAAGGCCTAAAAAGTCAAAGGGATTTGGAAGTGAAACTAAACTAAATTCAGTAAAGAATAAACATTTGGCCCGTGTTTGCCTCTCACCATTTAAAGTAGTTTAGTTCTGGTTTACTTCAACTTGTATGGTGTCCACAGGTTAGCAGGGTTTTTAAGGAGCAGAAGTGCATGCGTCTTTGTTGTTGGTCCTGAGATCATGACCTGAGCTCCTGAGCTGAAATCAGGCGTCAGACACTTAATGAGAAAGCCATCTTTCTCATTTCCCACTGTGCCTGTCTCCAGGTTCACTAGCACGTGGTCCCAGGCTTCAGTGCTTCTGCTGGGAATATCCTGTAATCCTTGGGTCAGTGTCTAAGTGACAGGTATTTGTAAAATGCATTTACAGAAGATCCCTAGCTAGGAGGGAAAACCATATAGGCAGTAACTGTAGCAGCCTGATGAAGCAATGAAGTAATTTATACTGTTTGGTTATTACTGAAAATTTTAACTTCAGATTGTTTTTGCTTAAGATGATAGGCATGATCAGCTGTTGTTCCACCTGTGTTTGCTTTTCTCCTCAGATTGCAACACCTGCCCGATACACTGTGACTTTGGGAGGAACCTCATTCACTGTGAAGTATTTGCGTAGTCGGGGCTACATGTCAACACCGCCTCCTGTCAAGGAGTATCTACAAGACAGGATGGAAGAGACCAAGGAGCTTCTCACAGAGAAAATGGAAGAAACAAAGGATAGACTCACTGAAAAATTACAAGAAACCAAAGAAAAAGTTTCTTTTAAGAAAAAAGTGGAATAGGGTGCCTTATATAACAGGTGATAGACAATTTCTGCACTTTAACCCTTTGGAAACTATGGACAAAGATACATACATGCCCCTGATTATTTTTTTGGTTAGTTGCCTAAATATACCAGTTCTCTGAGGGTTAAAGACCTAAGATACCTTTTTAAATTTGAATATTGCTAGAAAAATCAGTGTTTTTTGAAAAGAAAAATGGAACCCAGTATAAGAATTTAACATCAGGGCGCCTGGGTGGCTCAGTGGGTTAATGCCTCTGCTTTCGGCTCAGGTCATGATCTCAGGGTCCTGGGATCGAGGCCCGCATCGGGCTCCCTGCTCAGCGGGGAGCCTGCTTCCCCCTCTCTCTCTCTGCCTGCCTCTCTGCCTCCTTGTGGTCTCTCTCCCTCTGTGAAATAAATAAATAAAATCTTTAAAAAAAAAAAAAAAAGAATTTAACATCAATAGCAGCATTAAGCAGTGGTTAATGTCTTAAAAGTCAGAGCTCTTTTTTCAGGGTCTTCAGAATCATACTTGCTCTGTGTTTTGTTGCAGCTATCATTTATGCAGAGGGAGCAGTTGACTCCTTGAATGACTGATGTGGCCCTAGGCAGGGTGTTAACACTGGGCTTTCATCTTTATGTTATTCATTGAGCTTTTAACTCTCTTCGTTTCTTAATGTGGAGACCAGTATTATCATCAAAACTTCCAGTGAATAAGAGGCTATTTAGTGTTTCTGTAAAAGTGGTATATAACAGTTATATCCAGTTAAAATACACATTTTATATGAAGGAAGTTGAATAAAAATTGAGTCATGTATCTGTAAATAAGATGTATTGGTTACATGTAAATGAAAAATTGACCCTTTAAAAAATGATTTTTACCTGAAGCTTGTCATAATCAGTTTTTTAAAGCAAATATATATGGTTCTGGTACTTTTTCACCTAAAACATAAATCTCTACTTTAAATCATTTGCGTTCTCTTCAACTATTTTTCAGAGGAAAAGTGAAAATAATATTATACCTTAAGTTTATTGTTGAAATCAAATATTCTTAAGCCATGACTCAAGTTTGTGGTTCTTGAGCATATACAGATATGGGAGGATGGAAAGTGCCATCGGGTTGTTCCAGGGCTGACTCACTTCTGCCATGTGGCAGGCCTTTGTCTCCACAGGTCAACACTCTCTGTGTCTGTTTCAGAGTTAATGTTGATTTCATTGTGCAGTAAATTTTTAAATTGTAGCTGCTTTTTCCCTTTTACCGAAATATCCTTTTCCCTTATATTGAAATATGCCTGAGCATTTTACTTGAATTTTTTTTAACAGCAAAACTCATTAAATTATCTGCTTGGAATGAAATTCAGCCATTGTCAGATATGAGAGTTGCCATGATTGCATGAGTGTGTTTGAAGATGTACGTGTCTGTTTCTTTTGCTCTAACTGCATATACTTTGGTTCTAACTCTTGAGGTGATATTCAGAAGACAGGATGGCCTCTTTCTAGACCTGTCATTGTTTTGAGTGATGTGATAAGGCAAGAGAATGTCAGAGGGACTTGCAGAAGCATTCCTGTGGGGATCACTGCTGTTGGGCAGGATTTTTGTATTAAATATTTAGTTCAGCCAAATTTAGAGAATAATTTAAAGGAAAAAATGTTTGCATTTGATACATCTAATCATTATGTTGGAACACTATAAGTTAATATGCTGTGATTGGAGTCTGCCTTTTTTGGGGGAGGGGCAGGGCAGAGTAGCCAAGGGGCCCACTGTCGCTCTGCTGCTCACACTCTTGATCAGACAGAATGACTTGGTCTCCTGATATACAGTTGAACCCACGGTTTCAGATTGACAGCACATTTCAAGCCTAAACACAGTTTCCATGTTTTAACTTGCTTATTAAATCACATTTTTGCGGATATTAAATGCTAAGATATTAACAAATTTGTTTCCTTTTTTTATTGACCACTTGAGACTATGCCTGTGTCTTAATATCTTACATGAAACTCTTCCAAAACAATTTGCTTTTCATATTACTCAGGACAAATTTTCCAATAGGGATAAAATTTGGTTTATTAGAAATCACTAATGATCCTTAGACTAAAATTTGCTTTTCCTGACTGTCCACCATTTGAGTTTTGTTGCCATCCAATTTTGTTACTGTTTTTATCCAGTTATAGAAAGTGAGATGCTGATGAGTGTTTTGAAATTGTTTAGTAAAATGTTCTCTGAAGAGGTGAGTGCTTTTGTCATTATTTGGGATCAGGAATATTTGTATCCAATCAAATGCTGTTGCTAAGCATATTGCTAACCTAGTCTTTAAGGCAAGCTACAAATGGCTTAAAAGGGGGCACCTGTAATTTGTTGTTTGAAATATAAATAGGCTAACAGAATATAGTAGTATATCAAGTTAAATATATATATACACACACACACATGGATATACATCACAGTGACATATATCTCACAGTAAATATATATAGTTTGCTATATATAGTAAACTCCATTTCATTTATAGTCAACCTTATACTTTGGATTAATTTGCCACTACCTTCTGCGAGCAATGAGGCAAAGCAGCGTCCCAAGTCTGATATGCATATTTGTCTTTAAGTAGGATGTGTTGGTAGGATAAAGAGAGCTATGACTGAGATTTAACTTCTATAAGGTGATGAAAAGGGTTCGTTCAGCAAATTCACAATTGAAATGAAAAATAGGTTAGGTAAGAGACTTACTTTATCAAGAATAGTAGCAAAACCAGCCTTTTAATGTACCACAAATAATCTTTACTGAATCTTTGGCATATAGCAGGGTGCTGTTTAGATTTCAACAAGGAGAAAAAGAATGGATATATTGAGATTCCCTTTCCCCCAGTAGTGAAATTATGCCTTCAGATGTAATCTTCTATATTTTTTTTGTTACAAAATATACCCCTATTTATTTACAAATGAAAGATACCACTGTAGTCCTCATGCCCCAGGGTGAAATGGAGCTATTGACTGTCCTACTTTAGTATTTTATCTTAGAAGGTCATTCCAGGAATTTGAAAGATCTTAATTGTTTGGGCAGAAGATGTGTTGGGCGAAAAGCATATCTAGCTTTACCCTGTGTTCTTTCTACTGGGTTCAGGCCAAGTCTCAGGATTTCTTTTAAACATTCTAAACAAGGCCTGTGTGTGGTAGAATATGGTGTTGGTAATGAAATGGACAGAAGGTGATTTTAACAAATGAGGCAGAAAAAGTGCATCTTTCCTGATATTGTTGAAATACTAATTTTGTAAAATGTATTTGTGACATACACATTTCTCTTTTTCTTAAGATTTATTTATTTGAAAGTGAGAGAGAGCAGGAAGGAGGGGCAGAGGGGGAGTGAGAGTCCAAGCAGACTCCCAGTAAATGCAGAGCCTGACTTGGGGCTTGATCTCACAACACTGAGATCATGACCTAAACAGAAACCAAGAGTTGGGCACTCAACCAACTACGTCATCCAGGCACCCTGAGATTTGTTTCTGAAAAATACTTTTTTTCATGGTAACATAGACACATACATCTTCTCTTGGCTACAGTTCATTTTTTGAAGTGGGGATCTTCATTTATTTGAAATTTTCAAAATTGGGTCTATAAGGCCTAAATTAAAACAGTTTAAATGTTATGAAAGTTGGTTTGAAGTATTATTCTATATTAAAAGCTAACTACATAATTGACTATCCATGCCATAGTCTAAAGTGCATCAAATCATATTGTCCTAGAGCTGAATTAGCACAGGAGCATTCAAATAGGAGAGTATGAGCCTCTCTGCTGCCTTGGAATTGAACAAACTGAACCAGAAATCTATAGAACTAAAGATGGTTACTTTAATTATTCAATCTGCAAATATGACCTTTGGTCTCTGTTGTCCATCTGTATGTCATGGGGTATCACGTTAGCATTAAATGGGATTCTACAAGATGCTGTCCCATGTACCTGAAGGTATAGCAAACTCCAGATTTCATGCTCCCGTGGAGACTTGAATGGCCTAGGGTCCATCCCACTCCTTTCCAGAACCCATCTTCAGCCATGAATTTTTGCCTAGCCTGATTCTTGAAAGATCCTGCAGTTTGAGCTTGTAACTTGTATTTGAGAAAAGCTGATTCAGGCCAATTGGATATATTTTTCCCCCTCTGTGAGATTTTTCTTTTGTGACTTCTGTGTCACATTGGTTCATTTTAACTAGTCAAAACAAGTTTTTGATTGTCTTCCTTCAGGGTTAGGCTTTGAAAATCAAGCTGTATTCTTCACTGTGCATCATTGACAATCACCAACAATAATAATTACAGATCATAATTATCTTGTGGCAATTATCTGGCTATTTTCATAAGAATGATCTTAGTAGGAAGAATGCATCTTGATTTTGGAAACCTTCAGGGCAGAGTATAATGTTTAGCCTGTTCTTTATTCTGATGACTTGGACAGCCACGGTGGGGAAGCATGTGGTTTCTCTCCACAGATGGGGAGCGCTCACGAAGAGTAATACGAAAGAACACTTTCCACATTGTGTTTTCTCTGGTCTGTGAGGGCAGAAGCCGCAGGACAGTTAAAAGATGTTCATCTTTTGGATGAAAGTATATCCTCATTCTTCCTGAAAGGGCAGATTGCATAGAACCTTTCCCTTTCCCTCCCTCCGTCCGGCTTTTTTTTTTGTTTTGAATTTTGATCAATTTAAAAGTTAGAAAACTCATAAGTGAGAAAGGAAATGGAGTGTGCACACAAGCCTGCCTGCTTCTCTGTGGGGTACAGGCCAGTTCTCCCTGTCTGCCTCTAGTGGGCAGGTCCACACAGCCCAGCTTCAGAAAGAGTGGGACGGTAAACTTGCCGTTCCCTGACTTTTTAATCAAATATGTGGTTGAAAACCTTTTATTCTTTTTGATAATTCCATAAATGTCATTCTGAGCATAGGACATGAAATCATGGCAGATCTGTATCTTCTCTCTTACCAGTTAGATGTTTTAGTGCCTTAAAGCTTAATTCGACTTTTTAAAGACCACAGAGCGTTTTCTCTGTATACACAAATATTTCAGCTGTAATTACCTTTTATGAACCTCTAAGCACTAGATTTAAGATTCTGTAATGATTGAAGCACATTTTGATTAATTTGTGTTTTAGTGAATCTGAGTCTATTTCCTCTGGACACAATATGGTGACTTAATTGTCACTGTTGCTTTACTTCTTTCTCTAAGAATAGTGGCTGCTTTCGTTCTCCTTGTGCTAAGGGTGCTAAACACTGGGTCTGTGAAGTCCTCAAATACGGATGGATCTGACTGCCCTTCAGCTACCTCTGGAGATAGATTTGCAGGGCTTGGTTGCCATGGTACTCCACCAACTGGCACTTGTTATTCCCCTACTAAAAAGGATGCAGGATATGGTCGTAATTCACATTATTCTTTTGGTTCGAAAATAAGGGACGGGTCTCAGTGGTTTCCCCCAAAAGTTGGAAATATTAGACACTTTTGTCCCCAAAATCTAATGCAACTTTTGTTGAGGAGTCTAGAGCATTTAGTAACTGCATTATTTTAGAAGCATTTTAGATCAGTAGGAGTTTTTTTTTTTTT
>LNAC01002275.1:0-20540 GCA_002007465.1 Ailurus styani | reverse complement strand
AAATAAATAAATAAAAGCAAGATTAGGGGCCCCTGGCTGGCTTGGTCCGTGGAGCATATGACTCTTGATCTTGGGGTTAAGTTTGAGCCCCACTTTGGGTGTGTAGAGATTACTTAAAAATAAAAATCTTTTAAAAAATCAAGATTAAAAGTGAGAGAAAGGCAAAACAAGAACTGTTTCTAAAGTTTAAGTAGACAAGTTCTTTAGCGATATTTCCAACACGGACTGGCTATTGGCGTGAATAAAACATTATTCAACAAAGGAGAGGTGAACTGGTCTGGAGAGGTCCTGCAGTCACCGCCCTGATCTCAGGCTTAGTCTAGAATGCGATGGTAAATCCTGGTGAGCAATTCCAATTGCAACTAGAGTAATTCTAGTTGATGAGCCAACTAACTGGATTTTTGAGGCAGTCTGGTTTGGCTAAAACATTTACTCGGATCCAAGAGCACTAGGACCTTGGTTCCCTCCCTCTGTGTCGAAGGACTGGGTCCTCTACTGGCTCTGAGATGTCTGGAGGATCCAGAAAAGGAAGGTACACTCCCAAAGTGTGTCAGCACCACACCCAGCTCCCGGGGCCTGTTCTCTGGAACCCTCAACAATTGTCTTCTTGTAATGCAAATGAAGTTGAAGGGCAGAGTGTTCTGGCAAGTTTGATCTTGCCCCAACTTGAACCTTGCCTTGAAAAAACTGGTCATTTACATTCCTTCCTTTCAAAATTGGGAGGAGATTGTCTCTGGCCTCTTAGGTCTGGGCGGCCACCATGGAATCCTGGCTCCCCTTCTCCCCAGGGATGTGGGGAAGGAATGTCACCAGAGAGTCTCCAAGATTGACTAGTCCTATTTTCCATTGCCTTTAGTTCTGGAAGCATTTATCTTACTTATTATCAGTGTCAAGTCAAAATGAAGCCCAGGTGACACTTGCACTGATGGAGGGAAAAGACAGTCTGAATGGACCTACTCCGTGCTTCTGCTGCCCCAGGGGCCTCAGCGGAGATTCCCAAGCGCTGGAAAGCTTTGCAGCTGCTACACTGACTTTCTTGTGTGGGGAGGGAGGGAAAGCATGGAACATGTGGTCAGAGGGCCATCCCCAATCTTGCAAGGAGGGCAAGGAGGTGGCATCAAGAATTATAGCCCTCCTCAAAGCCCAGTACGTGCCTGGCAGGAAAGGCACAGAAGCCATCCCAGCTCCCTGAATCACAGTAGGTAACTAGAGAACCCCGCTCTGAACCATTTGATTTTTCAGCATTTTATTTTGCCTAGGTCTTCCTTCGAGATTTTTAAAAAGACATCTGGTATTTGGCTCTTTGCATGAAAGCATTAGTCATGGGATAGGAAATTTAATGGAATGACATTAAATGGTAACTCGATTTATAGTAGCTTCTCCTAGGAGCATCTTTATGACCATTAAGGTCTCTGGCCAGCCTTCGAAACTGCCTATTAAGGGCAGCAGTCACCTATTTGTGAAATCACATCCTGGCAACCAAAAGCCAGGGGAGGGGGGGTCCTCACTTCTGCTCATCACTTGGCTGTTTTAGAATCCCCTTTATAAAAGCAACACAGGACTAGAACTCTGTGATATTGCCAGGGCTAGTTGTCTCCATCGAGTTGGTACAAATGTGGTATGCTGGCCCTGAAGAATTCTCGCAGGCAATGTCTGCCATCAGCAATCATTTGTACTTTCCAGCAGTGAAAGCAAGAAATATCTGGAATCCTTAGGCTAGGGAAAGATCATGTTTTCTCTGGGAGCATACATACATACATGCATATGTACATATTTCTCTGTCTGTGCATACACATGTATGTGTTTTTTCTACTCCAGAGCATTGTCTCAAGTGAGTTTTTTTATCGTATGATTTACTACACATTTTTAAAATTAATTACATCTACACAGCATCTGGTAGGCAACCCACCCCCAAGCACACACTGCCCTCATTGCTCTACTCAGCTACACTTATTTACCTTTTTTTTTTTCAGAGAGGGGGTGAGAGAGAAACCTCGAGAGCAGGAGGGGGAAGGGCAGAGGGACAGGGAGAGAAATCTTTTTTTTTTTTTTTTTTTATTCATTTGACACAGAGAGAGAGATTACAAGTAGGCAGAGAGGCAGTCAGAGAGGAGAGAGGAGGAAGCAGGCTCCCTGCTGAGCAGAGAGCCCGATGTGGGCCTCGATCCCAGGACCCTAGGATCATGACCTGAGCTGAAGGCAGCGGCTTTAACCCACTGACCCACCCAGGCGCCCAGGGAGAGAAATCTTAAGCAGCCTCCACGCCAAGCATGGAGCTCAATTTTGCCAACCTGAGGTCATAACCTGAGCCAAAATCAGGAGTTGGGCGCGTTTAACCGCCTGAGCCACCCAGGTGCCCCCCTTAACTTACTTTTATTTGGAGCTCTACAACCTGTCTGCTGTTCTGAGCAGGGCAACTAATAGTACTTAGTATAGATTACTGCTGCCTACATTTTTAAAAACCAAAGTGAAGTCAGCTCTGTGGAGAATGCAAGACTGGTGGGATTTTATGAAGACAGGTGGAGTTCTGGAAATTTTGATATTGCACCACTAATGCCTGGTAGGATGGCCACCCAGGAAGGAAGGAAGGAGAAAAAAGAAGGAGTTTGCCCAGAGATAAACCTGTAAGGTCTGTGTGTGTGTCTATCTACCTACATCCTTCTAACTACTATCTATCATCTATTTATCATCCAGCTTCCTCTGTGTTGAGAATCTTGCTCAAGTTCACATAGGAAGTGTAGGAACCTGAACTCTGCCCTTCTTACCAGAGCAGCAACTCAATAACCCCAGACAGATTTTTGGTTTTTGGTTTTTGGTTTTTTTTGTTTTTTTTTTTTTGCTCTTTATTCCAAACTTTTCTGGAATGTTATCAAATCTGATTATCAATGGATGCCACAATTAATGAAAGAACACCCACCTTTATTCTTTTTATGGACACAAAAGACCTGAGGTCAATTTTCTACTTAGAGGTAGGCTAAAGCTGTCAATGTTTAATCTGCACTAACAGAATGCTAACCATCAGCCTTTGGAACTCGCTAGACTTGGGGCTTGTGCTTGGAGACCTACGTGCAGGACCAGAGGATCTGTCAGTAATGCTGGAGAGTCTGAAAGCCCTCAATATCTCACTGCTTTTGCCTGAATAAGTTAGATTTTTAAAAAAAATACATTCTATTTTGAGGGGTGCCTGGGTGGCTCAGTTGGTTAAGCATCTGCCTTTGGCTCTGGTCATGGTTCCATGGTCCAGGGATCAAGTCCTTCATTGGGCTCTCTGCCCAGTGGGGAGTCTGCTTCTCCCTCCCCCTCTGCCTGCCACTCCCCCTACTTGTGCTCTCGCTCTCTGTCTGTCAAATAAATAAATAAATAAATAAATAAATAAATAAATAAATAAAATCTTTAAAAAATTCTAGTTTGGGATGATTTTCAATTTACAGAAAAGTTGCAAAGATAGTACAGAGAATTCCTGTATACCCCTCACCTGGTTTTAGTTTTCACTAATGTTACCATTTCACATTGCATTTGTGATAATTTGTCAAAAACTTAAGAAATTGACATTGGTACTTACCACTCAACTCCAGACTTTGATTCCACCAGTATTTTCACTACAGAGCACTGGTCCCCCAACTCCACCACACATTTTTTGGTGCAGAATCTAACCCATGACACCTCGTTGCATTTAGTTCACCTGTCTCCTTGGTCTCCTCTGATTTCTGACCATTTCTGTCCTGCCATGTTTTTCATGACCTTGATAGATCTGAGGAATACTGGCCACGTATTTTCTAGAATGGCCTTCAGTGGGGCTCTGTCTGATGTGTTTTCTCAAAATTATCCTGCAATTTGGAATTTTGGGGGGAAGAATGAAGTGACGTGCCCTGCTCATCATAGCATTTCAGGGAGTCCCTGACATCCATACAAGGACACTGAGGTGTTCATTTTGATCACGTGGTCAAGGTAATGGTTGCCAGATTTTTCCCTCATAAAGTTATAATTTTTCCCTTCCCATACTTCATAACTTGGAAGTGAGTTACTGAATCCAGCCTACTCTCAGGGACAGGGGATTGAACTCGACCTCCTGAGGCGGGAATAATTAGACTGTCCCCCTGCCCCGAGAACTGGGGGTCACTCTGCTCCATCCTACCCTCCTTATAGTTTGCCACTTATTTGTGTTGTAGGATAGAGAATGTGTATATTATTTCATAGCTGATTTAGGGATTGAATCAAGAACATAAGACATAAAGGTGAACAGGAAACAGACTGGTGAATGAGTCATGGAAGATGAGGCAGAGGAAATGGAGTTTATGTTCATGCAAAAAAATCACTATGGGACATCATCTGAATTTAGCCTGTTTCTTCTCAAAAATTGGAATATCATCTTTCTGACCAGTTATGAAAATTAAGCTGTACAACAAGTGCCGAAGGACTGAGTACAATGTTGGGTATTCAGTAGATGCTTAATAAATGCTACTTGCCTTCTTCCTCCAGTGAGATGACATAGCGTTGCTGCCAAGAGATGGGTCCTTGCTCCGAACTGCCTCTCTTTCAGCCTGGTTCTCCTGCTCTGAGCTGTGTGACCTCGGGCTGGTTACTTAACCTCTCAGTGTTTCAGTTTTCTTCTTGGGGGTAATAATAGTATTACTTTCCTGGAGTTGCTGTGAGTGTCAAATGATTTATTATAGGTAAAGGCCAAAAACAGTGCCCAGCACATTTGCAAATATTGCATATCCTTCCATATGTTTATATTTGGGGCATCCAGATAAAAATACAGTATGCATTATTTTAATATCAAACTATCCTATAGATTACTATACCCATTTTTCTGCCAGAACCCCCACATTATTGATGTATAATTGATGTATAATAAGTTGCCCCTAATTGTACAACTGACAGGTTTTCACATATTAATATATCCATAAAACGATCACCACGATCAAAATATCCCACATGTCCACCAGACCCCAAAGTTTCCTTGTTTCTTTTTGTATCTTTCCCTTCTTTACTTACCATTTCTAGGAAACCAGTCATCTACTTTCTGCCACTATAGATTTTTATATTAATGGAGTCATATAATAAGTACTGGCTTTTTGGTATGGCTTCTTTCAGCACAAATATTTTGAGGTTTATCCACCTTGTTGCATGTATCGAGAGTTCATACCTTTCTCTCTTTTTTAAGATTTATGTATCTATTTGAGAGAGAGAGCCTGTGAGTATGTGATTAGGGGGAGGGGCAGAGGGAGAGGGAGAGAATCTCAAGCAGACTCCCTGCCCATTGAGGAACCTATGGCTTGCCTGGATCCCATGACCCATGAGAGATCATGATTTGACCTGAAATCAAGAGTTGGATGCTTTAATGAGCACTGGGTATTACATAAGACTGATGAATCACTGAACTCTACCTTTGCAACTAATAATAGACTATATGTTAATTAATAAAATTTAAATTTTAAAAAAGTAAAAAAAAAAAAAGAGTCGGATGCTTAACTGGTTGAGCCACCCAGGCGCCCCAAGAGCTCACTCCTTTTCATTGCAGAGAACTATTCCATGTGGATGTACCACAATTTTCATCTGTTGATGGACAGTTGTATTATATCCAGTCTTTCTGCTATTGCAAATAAAGATGTCTTGAGCAACCATGCCCTGAAATCCATGCACAAGACTATGCATGAACATATGCTTTGATTTCTCTTGAGTAAAGATAAATGATCTGCATTATTCATGGATTCAGTATTTGGAGATTAAATCTGTAATCCCCAAATCAGTACTCATGGGCATTTGCCGACATGGGCAGAGCTCCAAAAAATGAGTCTCTAGGCTTTGCAAATTCCCAGCTAAAGTGAAACAAGACAGTACTCTGCTGCTCTGCCTTCTTGTTTCTGCTGTCACGCGGAGATGACTAGAGGGATGGAACATGATGGGGTGGGACAGTGTTGTGCAAAAAGCTCCAGCCTTGGGGCCGGTTGAACGGGGATTAAATTCCCACACTGGCACCTGTTAGTGGGTTGGCCTAAGTCAATTCACTTAACATTTCTGAACTTTGTTTTCTCCTTTGTAAAATAAAAAAAATAGAATCTACCAGGATGAGGTGTTTTTAGGATTGAAGATTATAATCTATGTGATTCAGATATAAATATATCTCATATATTTCTCTCTATATATTTTATATTATATATGTATATATATTTCTTCAAGGAACAGCGATTCAGTATTAGCTAATTCAGAGTTTGTGGCACCTTTATAGAAGTGCCTACCTCCAACAATGAGAATCTACTGTACCCTAGGAGTGAAATGGGGGGCCTAATAGAAGTTATATATTTCATACTTTAAGAAACTCCCAAACTATTGTCCAAAGTGGTTGTATGGTTTTACAGTTTCAGCAATCTAGGAAAGTTCCAGTTGATTCACATCCTCACCAGTACTTGGTGTGGTCAGTTTTTTAAAAAAACAAGAGTCTGATGTCAATGTATTTTCTATTTTCTGATAGACTTTCTCTACTTTATTTGGTTCTAATTTAGTAGTTTTCTGCTTTTTAGTATTGCCTTTATTTTGTATATTTCCGGATGACTAAGACTTTTCCCCTTAGTTAAAGTTGAAACTTTAACTTTGACACCTTTCTTCTTTTTTAATGTAGATGTTTTGTACTATACATTTTTCTCTAAGCACTTCTTGAGCTGAATCCCATAAATTTTGGTACATGTGTCTTCGTTTTCATGAAGTTCAAAGTAATTCTAATTCCTATTTTGAGGTTGGTTTTTTTTTTTTTGATTAAGGATTATTTAGACATATGTTCTTAAATCCCCCCCCCCCAAAAAAAGAGAGAGAGAGAGAGAGAGATGGATGGCTGGCTTTCTTTCTTTTTCTCTCTTATTCTCTCTTTCTTTCTTGCTTGCTGTGGTTTAATTTTCAAGCCCCATTCCTTCTCCATAAATTCCAAATATTTTGGGATTTTTTAGTTATCTTCCTATTATTGACTTCCATATTTGTGCCCATGAAAAGTATATGTATTCTGACAATGTTGGATGAGATGTTCTTTCAATGTTGGTTAGGTCAAGTGTTGTTCAAATCTTCTCTATCCTCACTAACTTGGTTGCAAGTTAGTCAGTCTAGCTGCAGTTTTGCTGAGCTAATGAGGAAATCCCCTTCTTAGTACTCTCTCCCATGTACTTTGAATTAGCAGGTTTTTCTACTCTGGCTGGTAGGAACACACACACTATTGCCAGCCCCATATAAGCTTTGGGGATTCTTTTCCTTAATCCTTTCTGGTTATTCTTTCCCTGGGATTAGATAGTTTTCTTTCATCTATTTCCTGATCAGTACTCAGCTCAAGACGTGAGGGGATCATCTGAATACGTCTGGAGTTTTCTCTCCTACTGTCTCTTTTTCAGCACTGTCTCCTGTGATGCTTCTTGACGTCCAAGAACTCCCAAATCTGTTTGTACAACTCAAGAAGACGGCAGACTTCACGTGGCTTCCTTCTCCCTACTCTGTGGTTGGGACACTCGCCCTGCTCAGGAAGCTGGAGCAATCACAGGGCTCGTGGCATGTGACCCCCCCTCTCTCAGGGTTCACTGTCCCATCTGTCTCATGTCCTGTGTTTGAAACTGTTACCAACTGTAAAGATGAAGTGTAGCTGTGTCCTGATTATCGACAACTATCCAACTGAGCTTCCATTCTGTATTGATAACTTACTTGAATTATTTTGTATAATGTGTTCCTTGATTCTGAACCTACATATCCTAGTAGTGTGAGAAAAGAAGGCTACTGTGGATTGTAACCTCAGTAGAACTACACGGTGTGGAGAACAACGTCCCTGCAAAGAAAGTGGGCTATTATCAGGGCAGATAAAAAACTGCAGCTCCTCCTCCAGGAGATACTATAAATGACTTCGCAGTTTCTTCCAAGCACAACAGGTTTCCACTTTCTCATTGACCACAGGCCTCTCTACCTACCTGAATTGTTCGAATTCAGGCTGTCCTGATTTATGCACTTCACTTTCTAGGCCTGGCCAACTATTAGTCCTATACTTCTAGGAGAGTCAAGTTCTTTCAAGTTTGAGTCCCATAGCCATTCTTCTTGATTTTATTCTATTTATTTTATTTTTTATTTTTATTTTTTTAAAGGTTTTATTTATTTACTTGACAGAGAGAGACACAGTGAGAGAGGGAACACCAGCAAGGGGAGTGGGGGAGGGAGAAGCAGGCTTTCCCGCAGAGCAGGGAGCCCAATGCAGGGCTCAATCCCAGGACCCTGGGATCATGACCTGAGCCGAAGGCAGACGCTTAAAGACTGAACCACCCAGGCGCCCCCATTTTTCTTGATTTTAGTTGGATCTGATGCAGTGGAGACTTTTCTCTCCAAACTAGAGACAGAATTTTCTCTCCCCTCATAGTCCCTTTTAAAAAGAACCTGTTCTTTCCATGAGGCCATGTAACCGACAGCTACACCCACTGCCCTTCCCCACTCCTCGGGCTTTCCCAATCACAATTATTAGGATGGAGATCTGATCCAAATTAGGCGAATCTAGCACATTCTTCTAGGAATTTCTATAAAAGTCTGTATTTTCTTAGTGCTTTAGTTGGTTAGCTGTGGGGAAGTGGAGCTGGAAGTTTCTGTAGGCTTGTTTGAGCAGCCTGTGATTTGGAGGCAGCCAAAGGAGACCATGTGCAAGGGGGTTAAGTGAGCAGAGCAGGTGCTCTAAGGATGCTCAGAGTGGGGGAAAGAGAGAATGGTTGTCCATATGACCCAGCCATGCTTCTTGGACTTGAACAACTCCTTTCTCATCAAACTCCTTTGAGTGGTTTTCTATCCTTCGCAATCATGCGATTCCTAAGACCCTCACCATCTGGGCTGGCACCTGGCTCTGACCCTGGGAATCCTTCATTCTTGTTATCACAGACCTCTGGTCCTTATAGTGGTCTTGCTCTTGCTGATTAAGTATTGTATTCATCTGCCAGGGCTGCCATAACAGAGCATCACAGACTGGGTGCTTTAAACAACAGGAGCTTATTTCTTCACAGTTCTGAGGGCTGGAAGTTAAAGATCAGGATGTGTGTCAATAGGGTTGGTTTCTTCTGAGGTCTCTCTCCTTGGCTTACAGATGGTTGCCTTCTTACCATGTCCTCACATGGTCTTCCCTCTGTGTGCCTGTGTACTTATCTTTTTTTTCTTATAAGGACACCAGTTCCATTGGATTGGGGCCCATCCCAATCACCTCACTGAATTTTAATTACCCTTGTAAAGACTTCACCTGCTATTTGCAAATGATATTTCTGATAAGGGGTTAATATCCAAAATATAGAAAGAGTACATACAACTCAACACCAAAAAGAAACCAACAACAACGACAAACTCATGCTATCCGATTAAAAAATGGACGGAGGACCTGAAAAGACATTTTTCCAACAAAGACATACAGATGGTCAATAGACATATGAAAAGATGTTCAACAACAGTCATCATCAGGAAAATTCAAATCAAAACCACAATAAGCTATCACCTTACACTTGTCACAATGACTAAAATAAAAAACACAAGAAATAACAGCTGTTTAGGAGGATGTGTAGAAAAGGAAATCCTCATGCACCGTTGATGGGAATGCAAACCAGTACAGCCACTGTGGAAAACCGTACGGAGCTCCCTCAAAAAATTAAAAATAGATTTACTTTAAGATTCAGTAATTCCACTACTGTGTATTTAACCAAAGAAAACAGAAACTATTTTGAAAAAATATATGCACCTCTATGTTTATTGCAGAATTATTGACAATAGCTAAAATATGGAAGCAACCTAAGTGTCCATCAACAGATGAACAGATAAGGAAGATGTGGCATGCGTATTATTATATGTATTCATATATATATAATATTGCACAAACATAAAAGAGGATGAGATCTTGCCCTTTGCAACAACATGGATGGATCTAGAGGATATTATGCTAAAAGAATAAATCAGACTGAGAAAGACACATACCCTATGATTTCACCTATATGTGGAATCTAAAAAAACAAAACAAATGAATAAACAATAGGAAAGCAGAATCAGACCTACAAATACAAAGTACAAGCTAATGGTTTCCAGAAAGGAAGAGAGGTAGGGTGATTGGCAAAATGGGTAAAGGAGAGTGGGATATACGGGCTTCTAATTATGGAAAGAATAAATCACAAGAATAAAAAGCTCAGCACAGGGAATATAGTCAGTGATATTGTAATGGTGTTGTATGGTGACATATGGTAGCTACACTTGTGGTGACCACAGCATAACATATACAGAAGTTAAATCACTATGTTGTATACCTGAAATTCATGTAACACTGTGTGTCAAGTATACTAAAAAAATGTTTTTAGTAAAGAAAGAAAATCATATTAAAAAACCTACAAAGTAAGTATATGTGAGTCTATACAGACATAAATAAGCATTTGAATTCATAAAAATGGGTTACAAGAGAAAAAAAGACAATCTTGAAAGTTCTCCCATGAAAAACCCTGATTTTATGTAGTTTCATGCTTACTAAAAGGCCTCCCTCCTTACTTAAAACCAAACTCAGAAAGTAACTCTAAAATATAGTAGAGGAATTTAAAGCTTCAGTATTACATATGGATATACTTTCTGATTAAGAAAATTAACAAAAAAGAAAAGTAAAGAGGTGGATAAATGGATATATGAATAAAAATATCAATTCAAAGAAAAAAACAAGTCTAATGAGAAAAAGGCTTGTAATAAAAAAGTTGATTCCAAATATCCTAATAAAGATATAAAAAAATTTTTTTAAGCCTTGTCTTCAAATATAGTTACATCCTGAGGTACCGGGGGTTAGGTCTTCAACATATGATTGGGGTGGGGGAGGGTCCCAGTTCAGCCCCAAATAAGCATTTTGCTGTTTGCTTCCTTCTGCTTTCCCACTCCTGCTGGAAGCGGTCCTCAGTTCCTTCTCTTCTGAGGTTCATACTCACCATTACTGGAGTGTCCTTGTTACTCTTATTTCTAATAAGAGTCTGTTTATATTCTAATTATTATAAAATTTTTTCCCAGAACCCAAATTTGATGTGACTTATTTGTTTGCTGTTTGTTTCTCCCAAGCCTGGCCTTCATCTCATCTTTCACACTTCTGTTAGCATATTTATATCTTAACAGCATTTATCTCCTTTATCTAAAAAATTATTTTTAAGTTTTATTTATTAATTTGAGAGAGAAGGAATCAGAGTAGGGGGAGGGGCAGAGAGAGAAGGAGAGAGAGAATCTCAAGCAGACTCCTCGCTGAGTGCGGACCATGATGCAGGACTCCATCCCAGGTCCTGAGATCATGACCCAAGCCAAAATCAAGAGCCGGTTGGTCAACTGACTAAGCTACCCAGGTTCCCCTAAAGATTTTTTTTAAGTGGAGCATGGAGCCCAGTGTAGGTCTCAAACTAACAATCCTGAGATCAGGAACTGAGCTGAGACCAAGAGTTGAATATTTAACCAACTGAGCCAGCCGGGCGCCCCCAGGAATTATTTCTAAAACACCTCAATATTTCAAAGGCAGTTATGCACTGTAACAAATTCAAGTGATGCAGAAATGTATAAATTAAAAAATTAAACTTTTATCAAAATCAAGGTAAGACCAAATGCTCAGTCTGGTGAGAATGCCTGACTTTTAAAATATACATGCTTTTCATTTCTCTGAGTGAAGAACAGGGCCCGTGAGTGTGCGTGGGCCCATACAGACACACGCAAGTATGAATGCCTGTGTACACATGCAAGCATTTGCACCCGTGTGATCTCTGCCCTTTATGCTAGATGGGGCTACGGTGACTAGTATAGAACATATTTTAAAAAGCAACATATAATATAAAAAATAGGAATCAAGATATTGAGTTATGTTGGTGGTGTCAATTGCCCAGGTGAAAAGGAGGCAAAAACCCTTATTGAGAATTTTTAAAAGACAAATGTGTCCTGGGGTTCCCAGGTGGCTCAGATGGTTAAGTGTCTGCTTTCGGCTCAGGTCATGATCTTGGGGTCCTGGAATCGAGTCCCACATGGGGCTCCCAGCTCAGCAGGGAGTCTGTTTTTCCCTCTGCTTCTGCCCCGCCCCCTGCTCTTGCTCTCACATGTTTGCACTCTCTCTCTCTCTCTCTCTCTGTTTCTCTCTGTCTCTCAAATAAATAAATAAATAATCTTGAAAAAAAAAAGACAAGCGTGTCTGACATTTTCCAACTATACGCACATTGTGAATGTAGTTGGGATGTAATATATCACAGTTGCTGAATGGACCACCCAGCCTTGCTCAAGTGACATTGACTAGTTCCTTGGGTTATTGATGGGACTCCTGTAACGAAAGTGTTTCATGCCAAAATAAATATGGACACTCACACATTAGAGTGGCTGTTACCAAAACAACAAAATAACAAGTGTTGGTGAGAGTGTGGAGAAATTGGTGCATTGCTGGGGGGAATGTAAAGTAGTATAAGTCATATGGAAAACAGTTTGGGAGCTCCTCAAAAAATTAAACGTGGCCTTACCATACGGGCTAGCGAGTCCAGTCCTAGGGATCTACCCAAAAGACTGGAAGCAGGGTCTCATTGGTGGGCTACTTGCACACCGATATTCATAGTAGCACAATTCACAATGGCCAAAAATTTAAAACAACCTAAGTGTCCATCAACACATGAATAGACCAAATGTGTGATGTATATACGACAGAATATCATTCAGCCAGAAAAAGAACGAAATTCTGACACATGAGACAACATGGATGAGCTCTGTAAACATTATGCTGAGTGAAATAAACCAAACGCAAAAGGACAAATACATGATTGGACTCCTATGAGGTATCTCAAAAGAGCAAATTCACAGAGACAGAAAACGGAATAGAGGCGAGCGGGGGCCTGGGTGGGGATGAGGAGATATTGTTTCATGGGTACAGAATTTCTGCTTGGGGTGATTACAAAGCTCTGGAACCAGTGATGATAGTTGTACAACATTATGAGTGTACTTCCTGCCACTGAATTGCACATTTTAATATTATGCTTAATTTTACCACAATGAAATAAACATTAAAGCTCTAAAATATGAGTTGGAACAATACTGGATTAAATAAAGTGAAGCATTATCTTGATCCCATGGCATCTGAGAACCTTTAATCAGTTAGTTAGAATCATCAGTCCTGGGGGAGCAAGAGTAGTATTTCTCAAATCACCCTTTTTTGCAGAGTAAATCCATAATAAAAGTTGGTAAATAACTAGTCGGCATTTAAACTTGTCATATAAGACAGTGGAACAAAATAAAGCAACATTGATCTTGAGCACTGTTTTAATCAGTCAGTCCAGGCTTCCACTCCAGAAGCATGTGGCTCAAGAAGGATGGAACAGGTGACTTGTGTGCCTCTCTCGGTAGCCAGAAGGTCAAAGTCAAGGACAGGGAGGATGGAGGAACTGAAGGACATGCTGCTCCTAGCCCCCACCAAAGATTCTTTCTTGGCTCTAGAAAGAATATGTAGGAAGAAAGGCAGTGTTTTATTTCTTCCTGACTAATCTCTTAATTTCATTAAACTGAATCAAATTATCCAGGACACAGAAAAGAACTTAATAAAAATATCAGATAGGATTTCTTTTCCTTCTCTTGAGTGGATGCCACCAGAAGTCTCTGGATATTTCTCTTACAAACTGCAGATCCACAGTAATTTTGAAACACTGTTCTTTTTCAGGATGTCCACACTCAGCGCACTGTGCTCCTGGAGCAGAATCACTTCCACTTTGATATGCCTGGATTCCAGTACTTAGCACTCAACAATGAGACTAAACCAAATATTTCCCCCATGAATAAAAGTAATGTACGCTCTGGATTGGAGTGAAAATGAAATAATAAAAATAAAAAAATAAAAAATTTTCTTATAAAAAGAAAAATTTTTATTTAAAAAATAAAAAAATAAAAACAAAAATGATCTATAATCCTATAACTCAAAGATAACCACTGTTAACATTCCAGTGTACCTGTGTACATATGTGTGTGTGGCAAGAAAGTCTGTCTCTCATCTCTGTGTCCTTAACGCCAAGCACATGTTGAGTTCAATCCCCGGCATAGAGAAAGCATCCAATAAATAGAGCTAAATATTCTTGCATAAATCATTATAAAATTATACACATTAAATTTTATATCATACTCAATTTGCATGACACCTATAGAATAGGCAAATCTATGGAAAGTAGATTAGTGGTTACGAAGGTCTGAATTGAGGGACGGTCAGGGTAGTGACTGCTAATAGGTAGGTGACTTCCTTGAGAGATAATAAAAATATTATTGGGTTGGGGTGCCTGATTGGCTCAGTCTGTTAAGCATCTTCCTTTGGCTCAGGTCTTGATCTCAGGGTCCTGTGATGGAGCCATAAGTTGGGCTTCCTGCTCAGTGGGGAGGTTACTTCTCCCTCTCTCTCTGTCCCCCCCCCCACCAACTCGTACACTCTCGCTCTCTCAAATAAATAAAATCTTTTTAAAAAATGCTTCAGGGAACATTACTAATTGAAATAAGTCAGTCCCCAAAAGACAGATACTGCATGATTCTATTTACATGTTGTATCTAAAGTAGTCAAGCTCATAGAAACAAAAAGCAGAATGCGGTTCTCAGGGGCTGCGGGGGGAGAGAGATTTGGAAATCATTCAGTGGGTATAGAGTTTCGGTTACATAAGATGAAAGTTCTAGAGCTCCGTTGCACAATATAGGTAACGTTCACATACTGTACTGTGTGCACTTAGAGGAGGTTAAGAAAGTAAGTTTTTGTCATGTATTTTTATATCACAAAAGCAAATGATTTTGCAAGTCTTCGACATCAGAGACTAGGGAAAGAATTTGAATTTTACAGGTTTCAGACCTCAGTATTAGGGGTTAGAAAGAGATTCTGTGTCAGATTTTCCTGTAGGTGCACCTGTTCCAGTCAGTCAGATAGAAGTGCAAACTTTGGTCAACGGTGGAAGGACAGGGTGGAAGGCACGGGAGGGAAGATGGTGAAAATATCCATAGTGGAACCCTGTAGAGGAGACACTGAATACAAGCTTAGAAATAGGCTGATGTATTGGGTTACTTCTTGTTTTTATGAGAAATAATTTATTTGCAGAAGATAACTGAGGATTTTTTTTTTTGGTTTTTTGTTTTTTTGTTTTTAAAGATTTTATTTATTTATTTGACAGAGAGAGATTACAAGTAGGCAGAGAGAGAAAGGAGGTAGCAGGCTCCCTGCTGAGCAGGGAGCCCGGGCCTCGATCCCAGGACCCTGAGATCATGACCTGAGCCGAAGGCAGAGGCTTTAACCCACTGAGCCACCCAGGCGCCCAACAACTGAGGAGTTAGAGGACATTCATAAACATAAATGTCATTACAACCAGGGGCCCTTCACTGGAGTTTTGAATGTACCTATTGGCTTTGGTCACAGAATTTCCAGAATCTGTTGTTTTGCTGTGGATATACTTTCCCAATCCTGATATGACAAACCAGAAGAAGCCTTATCTCACTGTGCTTCAAAGTGCAAATATTCTACCAGCCTCATTTAAAAGTACAAATATTACCTTTAGCCTGGGTTTCTGAGGGTAGAAACTGAATATAAGAACACATTTCATGGAGGTAAGATAATCTCATCCCTTGTTTAATTTGTCTTTCAGAGTTTGGATAGGCAACCACTTGTGAAACTGTGTTTTCTGAAGTCTTCTCTCCCGGACAAGGGAGGGAGACATTTTGGGGAGTAGCTGATTGATTGGGCCGGCTGCCACTTGTAGGGCAGGTGCTTGATAGCTCTGTCACTTCCGGCAAGATTCTTTCTCTGGATGGCATCTTGCTTCCCTCTGTAAAGTGACAGCGTGGGATAAGAGGACCTCTAACCTTCTTTCCAGTTGTATCCTTGGACTGTTCTCTGGAACCACTTAACTGTTCTAGAAAGAGATAGAATTGAAAATTTAATAGGTCAAATGATAGAAAAGAATTAAAATGAAACTTGAACTTTGAGGTAAGTGTACCTAGGGCATTGGGGAAAATTTGGTTTGTAAGACGTATCTCATTCTGAAAATGATAATGTAGGTGATGGTGCACGACTCCCCAGTTGCATCTTCCCGCCTGTGTATTCTCACCAGGATGTCCTCTCTGCCAGCGTGCTCCAAAAAATCTGCAGTAGCCCCCGCCCCCATACTGCAGACCTTGCTTGCCTTCCTTCCATCTAATCTAACCTGTCCCTCTTCCCATTTTTTTCAGAAGGTCTACTGAGTGTCATTAGTTGCTAATGGCTTAATGAGATATCGACAAGTATTCACTGTGTCATCCCTCTTGAATAACTCACTTAAACAATGTGCCTCCTAATGAGACCTCTTAATTAGCATTCTGGATCCCTTGGCTGGGTGGTGGGATGGAGACCTTGAGAGAGCCGTGTTCTCCAGGAGCTCTCCAATGCCACATTGAGCACTCCTCCTATGCTGTTGAAGTCGTGGTCTTTCCTTCAAGTTATGCCCAGTCTAGTGGGGAACAGAATGCTATAACGGCATGAAAGTTCTTCTTTCCTCTCATTCACAAGATTTTCAACCACTGAGAGGGAAAGAAAGACACATCAAGTTTCACAGTATGGGGCCGCACTGAGAGACAGGACCACACCTTGCCAAAGTTTGGGCCCAGTGGAGTCAGGCAAAGCACTGTGCTATGAATTTTCAACTCACTAGGGGTGCTGGTAGACTTTTAAAGTGACCATGTGCAGAGAATAATAACCAGAATTTGAGACTACAACTAGTCAACTCTGCTGTTACAATGTGAAAGCAGCCATAGCCAATCTGTAAACAAATGAGTGTGTCTGCATTCCAATAAAACTGTATTTATGGACACTAAAATTTGAATTTCATATAACTTTCACCTGTCATGAAGTAGTTTTTCTTCATATTTTCTTTCAATTGTTTAAAAATGTAAAACCATTCTTAGCTCACAGGTTGTACAACAACATGCAGAAGCCTAGATTGGCGCTGCCTCCCCACCCCCTGCCATAGTTTGTGTAGAGGGAAGAGGAATCACCAGACTTAATTCAATGATGGGCACCTACTATAAGGTAGATGCTGAAAATACAGTGACCAGTAGACGGAAGAGTCTTCCATAGGCTAGTTAGTGGTGGATCAAACAAGCAATTAGAAGGGTATAAAGTCCTGTTAGGAAGGTGGAAGGGCTCCTAACCCAGACTTGGGAGAGTACAGAAGGGACACCAGGAAAGTAATGCCACAGGGAGTCCTAATGGATGGGAGGAGCCCATCGAGAAAATGTGAGGGGGGAGAATATTGCAGGTAGAAGACACATGCAGTCAGAAGAATTAGGTTTGAGACCTGATGACTACCATTAACTCATTATTGACTGTCAGGCAAGTCAGTGTACATGTGAGCCTCCACTGGTGCCTCCTCTTTTGCCCAATGGATATAATGTTGATGCTTACCTCATGAGTTGTCAGTAAGAAAGATGGGAGACCAGAGTGTGATAGAATATTAGTTATAGTTCACTGTCCATGTTCTCCATTTGTGAATTGAATAAGTTGGTCTGAATAATCTGCAACATTCCTTCCAGCCCTGAAGTTCTATGAATTCCTAATTTTTATTTTTATATAAAGAGAAACACTGCCACTGAGCAGTTCTGAATGCTGTCAGTGTCAATGGTGACCTGCCTCACCACAACTGAAAAAGTTGAAGAAATATTCTGTCCCTTGTATTCGAAGATGACATCAGTGATTGTGATGGTGGCCTCTCTCTGGAGTAAAAGCATTGCAAGATGGACAAATGTTCCATATTCACCCCATATGAGAAGACCACTCTGAGTTGACAGCTGTGGGATTCATCAGAATCTGAACTCAAGGTTGACCTAGACAAAGGTACTCAACACTGTCCAGCTCTTACTAAATTGTCCCCAGTGTCTCATGTTCTCAGATCGGCTCAACCCCTTCAATGTAAAGAGAAGAGCTGCAGACTTGTGGTTGATCCCCTTAAGTGAGTGGCAATATTTCTCTTCTTGTTCAAAATAACAAGTGGGAGAAGATTCTCCAACAATCTAGGGATAGACCTGCAGACTGACTGCGGTGATGGTATTAAGTCCAGTAAGTGACAGACAGAGAAGAGATGGTAGGAAAAATGAAACTGAAGGTGTTTGGGTTTGTCGAAGGACTTACAGACATTTCTAGAACTCTTTTGTTCCTCTTTTGTTCCAGGAGTTTCACAAAAATACCTGCAAGTGAGGAAAATCTCAAACTCTGGTATTTGTAGAAGTCTGTGACATGAAAGGAAAGAAAATCTTCTGGGATGAAAATATACCAGTGACACTGTGGGGGAGGAAAATGTTTCCCTTCTTCCTTTCTAGGTTCTTTGGCTGGCCTAATCATTAAATTGACATAAGACAGATTAACAGGAGAAAAACAAATTTAATTTCATGCATATGGGAACTCATAGAAATATGAAACTGAAAGAAGTGACCCAAGCAGGCAGCTTTTGTACTTTTTAGACAAAGAAACAATAAATCTGTGAAGAATCGAAAAGATGAAGACGTTTGGGCTGAGGTAGTAAATTAGTGAAAAAGAGACAAGATTTGCTTATACAAACTTCTTGGCCTTAAATGCCCTTTCTCTGATGGTAAGGATGTCTCTCTTTTTCCCAGTAAGTACAGTAAGGGAGGGTACCTTTTCACATAAGAGATGTATTTCCTGCTTCCAGGAGAACATAAGAGAATCAGTGCGTCCTTCTTGTACTAGCTTTTTCTTAAGTAATTTTAATTCAAAATAATCAATATGCCAAACAGGCATTTTGGGGGCAGGGTACCTTGAATCCCATCAACACCATTGAGAACTATAATTTGCCAACAATACTGGCTCCAAAATCAATACTTAATGAAATCTCTGTCTAAAGATAAAGCTGAGTTCTCTTTGGTATATGTCATGGTCATCCACTAAGATTTGGATATATTTGAAAGTCTCTTCAAGACTATTTGCTCACCTCAAAATTTCTCCTATGTTCATGCACATGAGAAAGTCATCCCTGTTTCAAAGATGTAGTGGGAAGGCTATTGAGCTGCTTTGCAAATGGCTTTCTTACTTCCAAGAGGAAGCTGTGGTTTATGCAGAAATTTCAAGGCTTTGGTGTGATCTGCACAACCTGGCAGTGCTTGTCGCTTTTGAAGTTCCATAGAAGTACACCATCAATACCTATGGGCAAGACCCTTGAAAACCAAAGAGGAACTAGTTTAGTATCTGAAAGGATTTTAAGGGGAAACTATAACTCTAGGGGAGTTGTCCCTTCCTTATATTATCAGAAGGACCAAAGACATGCACTTAGAGCAGGGATGCTGTTTATTTTCCTTTATGCTGCAGGCTTGGATGAGAAAAACACCTCTTCATAACTTGGCGTTCGATTCGGCTCTGCCAGCGTGGTCCTTACGAGAGAATTTGCTAATGTTCTTCAAGACCAGAGGGCTATTGATTTACTTGGCTGGTTGAAGGACCCCTACTCTTCTGATGAACATTTCTAGGGAACACTCAATAGGCTTCCATGTATGTGAAACTGGATTTCCATTCTATCTGAAGTCTGGAAGCAGTGTATGTGTGTGTTTTACACTTTGAAAATGTGCTTGATCGCGTTGTGTATATTCACCTATGTTCCCAGTCTTTATGGGCATCCTATGGACTGTTTTGAGTATCTGTTTCAATGGAATTCATGTGAAATAAATTATACTTCTTACACATCAATAATACACTGTTTGCTTATAGAATATACTTATTGAATTTTTATTGCATGGTATGTCACAAATCTTTGGTCAGACACATGAAACATTTTATAGCAATTATAGCATGTTGTTCAGGAATTCAATGCTCTTCAACATGGATAATTTGTTATGGCCTCATTTTGTGCAAATTTGAATTGTGTGAGTTTGGGAAGTTGGCGATCTGAAAAATGTCAGTAAGATCCCTATGCGAACAATTTGAAATAATGCAAACCTGTCCAAATTAAATTTTTTTAAAAAGCTGTCAGGAATTTCAAGAATTCAGCACTGTCGGCCAAATAAAGGATAGGCTGTGTTTAGGCTTGGCCATGTGGCAGCCTCACTTAGCTTGGTGAGTAGAAATCCTGCCATCCATTGTTAGCTCTTCACTCCAGCTGTGGATGAGTCTTCAGGAACTCACCTTCCATGTAAAATTTGAAAACCCTATACTAGTTATTGATGGGCAGAAAATTTTTTAAAAAGCCACTTTTTCTTATTCTAAAATACAGTCTTATTGTAGAAAATCTGTGAAATGAAGAAGAGTAAAGTAAAATTGCTAGGTAGAACTAGTAAGAAAACAAAAATTATACATCATACAAATTGAGAAGTAATTGCTGTGAAAAATATTTGTATTATTTATCTCCTTCTCTGTGTAATGCTTCATGTAGTTAGGTTATATATATATATATATATATATATGTATATATATTTTTATATATATATATATATATATATATATATATAGTGTTAGGTTAATATATATATATTTTTTATTTATTATTTTTTTTAAGTAAGTTCCATGCCCAGTGTGGAGCCCAGCATGGGTC